>DVZN01000025.1:0-22256 GCA_018237365.1 Caria ino melicerta
CCAGCCTCAGGTTGGCGGCGCACCATTACCACCTTTGGTGTCTATAGGCGGCGTGAATTTCTTTCTGTCAGGAAATCTGTCTGCTTGTCCACCTTCCAATATTATTTGAAAAAAATTTAAACTATAAGATGTATTTCAATGCTTGCCATTGACGTGTTTCGGTTTGGAAGGCCTTACCCTCCAAAACGGTAAACTTACTTTTGCACGTAGCCTAACAACCCGGTCTCAGGTTGGCAACGCACCATTAACACCTTTGGTGTCTATAGGCAGCGTGAATTTCTTACCATCAGGAAATCCATCTGCTTGTTTGCCTTCCAATAATATAAGAAAAAAGTAAATTTGCATACTAGTTGCACTGGTGAAATATGTGAAACTGTAAGTTAGATTAAGATAATCCATGTACCTTATTACCATGGGTATAACGAATTTATTGATTTTATTTTCATTCTATTTTAGCCTGGAAATACGTGCCTCAGTTGCAATCAGGCCGTTCGGTGCAATACCAACAATGTGGGTACCGTGCGACCCTGCCGAGGATTCCTGCCGTATTGCAACAACGGCCGCTGCTCCTTCATTGCCGGGCCCGCCTGCACCAACAGCACCTCGGGCTAGATAACATCTTCGACTACGAATCGGCACGTAGCCAGACAGACATGATACTTGATTTAGATTTGCAAATATTGCGTAAATATAATAAAAAGAAACATAAATGCCATTTCATTAAACCCTGCAGATGGTTTTCTTTCCACCAGTATACTTTATATTTTCTTTCTTTATAGCAATAATACTAATAAATAAAGCAATAGAGCAACAGGTAGAGCACGTCGATCGAGGAGGCGCCGCGCGCCCCTTCGACCGACGCCTTCTACTCGTATCGAATGCCAACTACGATGACGAGGATTGCGACAACGGCCGCTGCTTCTTTGTTACCGGGCCTGCCTGCACCGACAGCATCTCGGACTAGAACATCTTCGACTACGTGTTGGCGTGTAACAAGACAGATATGATGCTTGATTTAGATTTTTAAAAGAAACGATTTTATTACACCCTACTGACGGTGTTCTTTTCAATAGTAGGTAGACCTAATATTATTTTAAATAAATATCGTCACGCCCATATATCCTCGAAATTGTAGGCTGAGGTATATACAACTGCGTACCCACGATTAGAGGAAGATATGTACTATGATAAACAAGTGGCAAGTCCATCGAAAATCGGGCACAAATCCAATCCAAAATACATAGAAATACATACCTATATAAGTACCAGAATAAATTTAATAAACACCCAGACCCAGAAATACGAATATCTATGTTCATCACAGCAACGCCCGCCCCGTCGGGAATCGAACCACTGCCTCGCTATTCGTAGACGTGGTAAGGCAACTACGCTCATCACTCTTCCAACTACCACCAACTTCCACCAAACGTTTAAGAATTCCTACCTAAAACAATGTTTAAGCGGTAGGAATAAGATAAGGAGATACCACGTAGAATAATGGCTACACTCCTAAAAATAGAACAAGCATACGCTTACATCTGTACGGCTACACACGTCCTCTACTCGCCTTTTACAAGATGCCTGTCAGGCAGGCAGTTGGTCTATTCGTCAAAGGATTCTTTTCCATTCCCATTTGTTTGTTGTATGGCCGTCTCGCTGGCACTCGGCCAAGTAGCGAAGTTGCCTCACCACGTCGACCAATAGTGAGACTCGGGTTCGATTCCCGACAGGCCGGGCGTTTATGACTTGATGAACATTGACGTTCATGTTTCTGGGTCTGGGTGTTTAAATTTATTTTACTAGCTCTTCTTATTCTATGGCAAAAATCTATACATATAATGAAACTGTAGAAAAGTGAGTTCTGTACTTACTTAAAAGAAATCGGTGGATACGACTAAAAATAGGCAGCCGAACACGTTTCGAGCATTTTTAGAAATTGTGTATGTCTGTATGTCTGTCTGTATGTCTGTCTGTCTGTATGTATGTCTTTCTGTCTGTCAGTCTATTAATTTATCCTTCAATCACGCAAAATCTACCGGATGGATTTTGATGAAATTTGGTTTGTTTGTAGATTATACCATAGAACAAGATGTAGGATTCTTTTTAAACGACTGCGCGAAAAGGGAGGCAATGTTTTTCGAAAAGTTTGATGATATGTATCTGTGCCACTTACGCAATATTTAATTGGTAGATTGTAATAAAATTAAGCAAATAATAAATGATTACAGCCAGCAGTGTAATCAATTATTTTTATCCGAATATTTTTATCAGTTGTTTCAATTTATTCACATAAGTTATTTTTAAGGTGTGAGCACGGGCGTGGGTGCGAGCGTTGTGGCGTGGGATACGCCCACCGTCTTAACGCCACGCTCATGGCGCCACACCCATAGAGCCACGCCAGTATCTGTATATAAAACTGCTTATAATTAGTGTATTAAAAATAATACCGTTGTTAAGTGTCCAGGCGGACGAAGTGGTAGGTAAAAGCTAGTAATAAATATGTGTGAAAAAATCGGGGAGAAAACAATACCTTCCTCACTTTTAAAAGTTAGCAAGAAGTTCTTAGTGGGAAGTTAAAAATATTGCGGCACATGAATTAGTTTTCGAGGTTTGGAATTTTAACAACCGTCACTCGCTACCTAGCTCAATCCGTACGCGTGCTTCTGTTACGTTGTAACCTAGTACGCAAGTAAGCGGGAGCGGTAGATTGCGGTGTGACGTCTCACGGTTTGGAAATTTAAGGAATTTGCTGAGGTCTACACAATCGTAAGTACTTGATATTTTGGAACGAAACAAAAACGAATGTATTTGCATACACATAAGCATTACCGTGAGAACGGTTTTAAGAGATTTTGCATACCTCGTCACATTCTCGATTACCTTTTTAAAATTGTCTTTTTGCATTTTCAATGTTTACAAGTAGATAAATCTCCAAATGATAAGATGCATTCGCTAGTCACCGCCTACACTACAACGTCAAGTTCTATCGGTGTAACAACAATTTATCTATCCTCGGAAGAGATAAGATGATATTTCATTATACATATTTTCATCGTTAGTTAATATAGTGATTAATCATTAATAATAATTTATTTATTTATCATATCACAGATGCATATTACATTAGTAACAATTAACTCAAATCTGTGTTAGTAAATACATTCCATTAAAATTTACAATTCAACTACAATTATTAAGTATTTTATTTTTATTATATTTGCAACAGACAGGACTTAAATGTAGCCCTGTCAAAAAGTTCCATTGTGGGCTCTCAAATTTACCTGCACTAACACTAAGAACGCTGCAACTAATTAGTGTTGCAACCAAACCTGCGCGTCAGGGAGACATCTGTTTCAAGTATAATTGATTAAAGGTATCTACTTGAGCCTCAATGAACATTCCCGATGCGCTACAATACCGTGGCAGCCCCAATAGCGTCCTCAATCCATTATTATATTGGACCGTAGAGCATTGTGTGCCCTGCGTGTATATTTCACCCATATGCTGCAACTGTAAAAGATCTTGCAGTACGCCTTAAACAAAATTAACATTTTTAGTGCACTTTGCAAATCTACGGGCTAACAAATATGCTCTACGCTCCCTGTAGGCAAACAAGCAGACGGATTTTCTGATGGTAAGAAATTCACGCCGCCTATAGACAACAAAGGTGGTAATAGTGCGTTGCCAACCCGAGGCTGGGATGTCAGGCCTCATGCAAAAGTAAGTTTACCGGCTACCTCACCCTCCAAACCGAAACACGTCAACGGCAAGCACTGACGTAATGGCGGCAGAATTTGGTATGGCGGTGGTACCATTCCACCCAGGCGAGCCGCTGCGAAGCTCTACTACCTAGTAAGAGATGACGGTATTAGTTAAGTAAGAAATTATTATGTACATGTTTTGAGTACTTTTACGATATAGTTTGTATGTGTATATGTTTGTTTTGTTTTTAAATAATCATGCAAATTTATTATTAATTTTCTATATTAAGTATAATAAACTTAGTTATTATTTAACATTTATATGCCATTAGGCAAGGAGTAGATGTTCTGTAAAATTATAATTAAGAGCTTCAATTGTACCTACTTTACAAATAAATAAATAATATACAATGTTAAGATTCAAGATTTCATTTCCGCCGGCACTCCCGGAGTGTGACCCGTTTTTTTTGAAGTAAAAACATCTTTAGCGGAATTGTGCACTTTTTGTGATGGGTAAAAAATGTTAATCACGCGTCAAGACACATGACCTGATTGAAAATTCGCAAGACGGAGGTTAACGTCAGGAGCCGTGACCTGATCGAAAATTCGTAAGATGAATGTTGTAGTAAATACTTTTTAGCAGCGTTGTGCACTGTTTTGTGATGGATAAAAATGTTAAATTCGCGTTATGACATGCTAGTTAAGAAAAGTCGTAAAATGGAATGAGAGTAGACCACCGGCGCGGCGTAGGAGAAGGGTGCTCTCTCTCTCTCTCTCTTTCTCTTTTACCTCGCAGTGAAAATGTACGCTTGCGCCTGTTGTTTCGCGTTAGTATTCAATTTTCACTTCTGCCGGCACTTCCAGAGTGCAACCCGTTTTTATCATAGCAGAAAGAGAAACGAGCAAGTAAGTTACCTGATAGTAAGTGACCACTACAGCCCAAGAATAACTCAACTCCAGGTGTATCACAACCGACATTTTTATTTATTTGAAAAATCTATTTTGATTACAGCCCTGCCTTAGTTAGCACTGGAATACCTACTTGGTATTGGTGTGTTGTACAATCGATTAAAGTCATGATCCTCATACTTACTAAAATTCATTAGAAAGTCTCAACTTTAAGGATCAAATCTGATTTTATCTGTTATCTAAATTAATTAGTCGGTTACCAGGAAAACATATATTGTTAAATCGAATTTCATCTTATTAATTGGCTTCAAATATCTAGGATAAATTACTTTTAATTGTGCTTTAATGCAGGTAAATCAAAACCAGTTTTATTGATAGTAGGTAGGTACCATGGAATTTTTAATAACTCTAAGGTGTCTCTTCTCACCCCACAGAGATGAGAAGAGACGGGTTAATGAATAGTTGAAAATATTACGTTTTCTTTAGTATTATTTAAATTGACATATAACGGCAACACGAGATGTTTTGCTCCATTGTGTTTTGTATGACGTCTGTAGTACAAATGAAAAGCGCTTTCAAGATGAAGTTGGTTCACGTTTACAGCCGCGCATTACATTGTTAACTTAATAATACTTCAGATACAATTCATGGTCAACATCAAAGTACATTATAATTGTATTCCGTATATTTTTGTAATCTGAATGTAAAATACATGACGTATAAACGCGCGTCCATTCATACTACACGAATACTATTCAATTCTTTTCTTGTATTATTCTTTTTCTTTTTCCATTTTTGGCATGGGCGTTAGCAACTGCCATTTATCATGTTTAATATTAATTTGCTTCAAGTTATAATTTCGTAAATTTGGGTTTGAATGATTCATGAATGATTAGTCAGAAGTCGTCGTATTCAGTCATATCATGGTCTGAGGTAGTGGCAGCAACCTTACCAGAGCTAAGCAAGTGAGATATGGCGGCATCAAGAAAACACGGTACACTGATTCCTACAGGAATACTTCACTTGTGTACTTTAACTGATTAAAGTTATACAAAATGTCTCCAAAGTTGGCTAATTTTACTCGATATTTGTACGAAACTCTGTAATTAGGAAAAAACTGTATCCATCTTTTTTAGGATCCCGCCAAAATCTCTCCTGGGACATGGGCATCCATACCATACTTTCTCCGTATTAGTCCACAATTCATTAGCATAAGTTGAATGGGTATTTCCCAATAAGGCCATAGAGGGTTAAGTGTCGGGCTGCAACTTTCCCTGATAGATATCCAACGGCTTACCTATTCCTATGTATAACGCCATTGTTTGACATTTTCGTGATCCAGTATGAAAGGTGTGTAAGCCTGGCAGCCTGGCCACTGAACAGCGACGCGCCTATTATCTTTCGTTGTCTATAACCCACACTTGTATCTTACTACAAGCTGTTGCCCGCGGCTTCGCACGCGTTTTTATTTTTAACAAACTCCTCTCAAATCCATTTGACTCAAATTTACTCCACTCCATTCCACCCTGTGCACACCCAACCGACCTCACACAACTCCGCCCTTCCCACCACTCTCTTCCCGTTTTTAACTCTCCCCGCCCCTCTCCTCCACTCATTGAGGACTGGTGAGAATAAGTGGGGTGTTTGGGGACTACCCCACCAATTCCCATTAGGCGCTACCGATCTCTTCTCCCCTCTTAATTAAACGGAATAAAATGGAGTCTATAAATGGAGACGAGTGGGGAGTGGTGGAGCCTGGTGGGACTGGTGGAGAATGATAGAGAGGTCAGTGCCCAACTTCCCCATCAATCCCCACCAATCTGCACCAGTCCCTACTCATATCCATTCCACATCACACTAACTAACCCATTCCACCCCCCTCCACGCTACCCTACTCATCCCTACCACGCCCCACTCACCTCCTCTCGCAAACAAAAAAGAATAAATGAAATCGGACTACGCATTACTGAATTATGGCCAATTTCATATTTTCACTTTTTCCCCTCCCCCACGGGAACCCTTAAGTTAACAGGATAAAAAGTACCCTAAATATTGACCCGGGTTATAAGCTTCTACTATACAACATTTGGTAAAAATCCGTCCTGTAGATTTTGCGTGAAACGCGTACAGACAAACAGACATAAAGACAAACAGATAATCAGACAAAAAAAAATGTAACCGTTGTTTTGGCATCTCTATCCTGTATACAATACATAAGTCATTGTTTTAAAAAAATAATTCATGTACAGACTCAGTTGAGTTTTATTATATGGTGTATGATCCTCTGATCATTTTATAACGTCATAGAAAACATTGATGAAAAATTGCATATTTTTAAGTGTCAGTGTGTACGGATATCGTAAAGTTCTTATGAAAACTTGAGATAATCACCAACCAACTTCACATTATCAGTTTTTGGTGTCGGTGGCTTTGTAAAATTCTCACAAAACTTGAGATAATTACCAACCAACTTCACACTGTCGCTTTTAGAAGTCGGTGTGCGTGCGCATCGTAAAAATCATTTTTATCAGTTTTCCTGAATACACTATAAGAAATATAACTTTAAAAATCTTCAGTGGTAAAGAATCGTCATACGTAAATCGTACTGGCTCTTTTAAAATTATTTTCCAGGAAGTCATGAACGAATTAATCATATCAACATTTAGTTTTAAAGAAGTATTATCCGTAACTTAGTAATCATATTGTACCTACTATTAGGTGAAAATCGTGCGTCGTGGTCGGAGTGTTGTTCTTATTAGACAATAACTTATTGTTTATCAAGAGTATATCTAGAGATGGTTTCCTAGCACCGACATTAAGTTTTATCTGCTTAGCAAATTGTGGAAGTTGTCTCGACCACTCTGAACTGAACTAATAAAGAAAATGTTTTCTTTTAATGTTTATATACTTTGTATGGCTCTGGTAAGAAACTCTCTCTTCAAATATTATGCTTTTAGAATTTTTGATTTGAAAACTTTTTTAGCGGCGTTGTGCACTTTTTGTGATGGGTAAAAAATGTTAAACTCGCGTCAGGACACGTGGACTGATATAAAATTCGTAAGGAGACTTTTTATTCGTGATAGTTAAAAAATGTTAAACTCGCGTCAGGATTCGTGTCCTGATCGAAAATTCGTAAGATAGAAGGCCGATTCTTAAGGCCGAGTAGACCGCAAGTAATAGAAATTGTCATGTTTGTGTACGATAGCACAATAAATGGATATTGTACACCCAGTGGCGCAGCTATCGGTTAGGCGGTGCAGCGCTCCGGGGCCCTAAAGCCCAAGTGCCCGCAATATGCTAAGTTTCTTAAGCTTTTAAACGAGAGGAGAGCCCGATTATTTATCTATGCACCGGGGCCTTTGTCCACCTAGCTACGCCACTGCGTATAACACATAAATGATAGTACTTTTAAAATACATACTAGAACTATTTATGGGTAGGCAGAGCCGCCGCGACCAGCTACTCCTCATATATTTGTTCCATCGCTTTTGTCTATTAAATAAATGAATAGCATCACCTCACCATTTGTACCGACTGTAGAAGTTCACGACACTTATTATATGTTTTATCTTTTTGTTTGAATTTTCAGATTGGAGCAAACTTAATTTTGGCTGAAGAAAATCAACCACAAAATGAAGACCGTCGAAGGCCGTTTCGTTTTCCATGGCCGTCATCAGCTTCCATAAGCTGGGGTCGTGCTGAGGATGCTACTGGCGCCGGGGAAGGAGCTCCACCATCAGACAGAGCTTTAATCTCCGCTATTCCATTCCTTATTGCTTGCAACCACACCACCCAGGTAATTATTTTATAATACTGGAAGGCTAAAAGTACATGTGTACGAATATTATGATTCGATTATGAAGATGACTCTTGATATCTCGATTTTAACTTTTAGTAGTTACTAATTAGTAATAACATTATCTCGCAACATTTTTTAAATCCAAAAACTAGTGACATCAGGCACCAGAAACAAACATGCTTTCATACATTATACAAATTTTAACAAAATAGCTTTAAACTATAACCTCTCAAACAAAAATAAGATTTGAAATTGTGTACAAATTACAGAAAACTGAGACAACAAACATTAAAAATCTGTTTCTTTTGGAAAGCGGGTTGGAAACTAAATAGTACGTCTCTTATCTCTTACGAAAAAAATGTAACTAATATTAGTATTACGTTTTGTAATATGAGATATATAACGATTAGTAATACATATTAGGACTTACCTAACTAATTTCGATCGCGTCAATTATTCGTAATCGCACACCTCTAGTGTATACTAATGCGTTACCGATCACATTCTTAAATATATGAGATTTAAAGATTAGTAAATAGTTCTTATTAATACGTACTAATCATTCTATTATGAATATGAAATTAGTAACTCCGTAATCGATTACCAGAATAAGTAATAAGTAGATGATTTTTGATTATATAAATCAATCATAATCGCACACCTCTAAAAGCAGACGTATTCAATTCAAGTAAGACACGGCATGGCGCGACTTAGAAATTAATGCAAGTAACACCAAGTCCAGTAGCAAGTAGGGCTAATTTAAACAAGGTAATAAAGTAAGAGTATTTTATTTGTTAGTTGAACAAATGTTTATTTATTAACTTTTACTGTATACAATTTACAAACTATAGTGGTACTCAAAAAATACAGAAGTGTTGTGAAATGATCCCTCAGCATAAGAAGTAAAATAACTACTGTTCTAGAGCAGGGACGGCTGACTTGTTTAGGATCCAAGATCTAATGTTCACTGACAACACTTTCTAATAAAACACAATCTAATAATCGATTGATATTCATAACAAAAGCAAGTAATAATGGTACTGCAACATTGCTCTTTGACTAATCAGCATGTTTATAGTAGGTACTTTATTCGTAACTCGGTTGAATTGATAAGTACTCCAATATTGCACGAAGGAAAAGAGAGAATACATGAAATGACAAAAAAGGGATATATTAATTATTTTGTGGGCAAAAATATAAAAGTTTCAATAGGAAAATCTAAATCTGTTTATAACGGAACTCAGATATTGTAACAAACATAAACAGTGACTACGAAATTGAGAACTTTCTCTTTTTAGGTTGGGTATTGTATATTAACCGACAAGGTTGATATCTATAAGGTACATATACGCCTTATTCTGAACACATGAGGTCTAGTTGGCTCACATCTATGGAATTCCTAACAATGGTTACATCAAACGCTTTTGTGAAATACTTTAGAGCGAACGCAGAACGTACCGGAGACGTTAATATAATTTTGAAGCTGATGTTATGTCCCATGTTTACTGGCTCAAATAGTTAACCAGTCACAACTATAATATTCTAAGTTTTACCTCCGTATTAAACCATTTAAAAAAACTTAAACAGACGACCTTGTTGTCAAGTGATTAGCGTAGAGGCTTGACGAGGCCGACGAACAATAAAGTTCGGGCTTGAATTATGACAGGGGACGGCGTTCGTTGGGGGTTAGACTGAGTCATGTCAAATGATAATAATTATGTATTTATAGACTTAGCAGATTTCTTTGTCAATGCATTCGTTGTACCACTTTACCTTTGGTTGCTACAGTGAAGTCACCGATGTCAATATATTTTTTAAACATAAGCAAACAAGCACACACCTGATGATTAGAGGTTATAGGTAAAATATAAAATAGGCAACACATTGTGGTGACTATTTTATATTTTCGAGTAGATAGACATTAAAATGTCTATTTCATAGGTTTGTAATATATTTATTTATGTATTCATGTAGTAATTTGAAAACTTATTGTATGAATATTTTGTATATCAATTTGTACGAAATTATGTTCATTTTAGGGAAAAAATATGTTTTTATGGTTTGGTTAGGATTTTTGCTAATACCCACTACATTAGTAATTGTAAATATAGTCAATCACAAGCCCTGAGTATGTTTTTAAAGACCCATGTAACCTTCTGTCGCATTTTAATAGCTGCCTGGTAGGAAGGGGACCAACACGAGGATATGGACTATCGCAGTTTGTATAATATGACTATCGTATGTATTAATCTAGATCTCCCTATTTCTGAAACGATAATTAATGTTAATCTATGATTATTTTTTGTTCAGTCGCCTCTGTGGTCGATTGGCGTCGGTGTCCGACTTAGACGCGAAAGGTCCGGGTTCAATCCCCGGGTCTGGCAACTTGTTCTATTCATAAGTTTTTTAATTTTTTCTGACTAACATAACGTCCGTGATTAGAATTGTGCCGGATTGGCGATGGAATTGCCACCCGTCACATAATGGGACCTAATATCGTCGGCTAATCGTGGGTACTAGTGTGTATACTAGTATGTACCTCTGCCTACCCTTTCGAATATATATGGGCGTGACGATATATATATTTCCATTTTGTTCATTGTTGTTAAAAATGAGTCATTTTTAAATCAAAATTACGTTTAAGCTCTTCGATTGACGTTTACAATTAACAAAAAAATAGTCGTAGATTAACATTAACTGCCGTTTTAGAAACTGGCCGTTAGATAAGCAAATTGTAACGGACATCATATTGTTCCAGGGTGGGTTGTCTTGTAGCAGTTGCAACCAGGTGCTGTACTGCGGGCCTACCAATGTCGGGATACAACGCAGCTGCGGCATGCGCTACTGTAACCAAGGGCGATGCTCCTTAACACCCGCCGAAGGATGTGGCCCAGCAAGCTCCAATTCCACTTCTTCTTAAACGG
Source organism: Caria ino melicerta (assembly GCA_018237365.1). Lineage (NCBI taxonomy): Eukaryota > Metazoa > Arthropoda > Insecta > Lepidoptera > Riodinidae > Caria > Caria ino. The sequence continues at coordinate 11,334 of DVZN01000025.1, forward strand.
CAAATATAAGAAACAATGGCTTTTAGAGGTAGATATTTATTTCCAGCCAGTATTTAGTGTTCTTAGATAATTACAAAAACTACTTATTCTAAAAAAAACTCGTAACATTTTTCGTTTATGATTTTTCCCCAAAGCGGAGGTTACGCTTAAACCGACAACTTACTTTATTTTGTAACGACATAACGTAGACACAAAATTCCAACGCTCGTCACTTGTCTACCACCTTTCTAAAAAGAAGGAAGTTCTCTTATTTGTTTGTTACCTGAGAACATTTATGCTACACGGAACAATTATATAAAAGGGTTTACATCCAAGTGTTGACATAGAAAATTTAAAAATGTGCGTGACCTTAAGATCGTTTTTTGTAGTTTTATAGCATTTAAATTTAAATTTTGGACTTATACACTCATATTTTAAAGATTTTGTAATAAAAGACTAACCCAAAAAGTATTGAACTTATTTTGAAAATAAGTTTAACTTGAGATAACCTAAATATCCAAGTGTAAAACAGGCTTTTATTATTATCAAAATCACTTAAGAAAAAGCTAAAATATGGACACGATTTTTCAATTTTAATCAAGTCCCGTGTTACACCTACTTTGTTATCGGTAGTGTACATACTTGCCTTCAAACAAATCTCACCCGACTTTGTTTTCTTTTCAGAATATAACTAGCCAAGCTCGTAAGTGTTAGTCAAACCAAAGGTCGCTCTTATTAAAATAAATAAATCGTTATATGTTCCTGTTGTTTTATGGTAACTTATTCTCCACCTAATTGTAATACCTACCTCCTACAGAACCTTTACCTTTTCCTGTTACAAACTTTAGAGACCAAGTCAAAGACGACAATGGTATGTTACAAATTTAGCCGCCTCAAGCTTAGCAGCAACTACACTGGTGAGGAGTAAAATGGTCTTGGTCTTGCTTTTTTGCAAGAACAAGACTATCATTAGACTGGCAAGACCAAGACCAATATTGACGAAGTCTTGGTCTTGCTTTGCTCATCAAACCACATATAAATATATTTACGGACGTGAGTCTTCACGACTCGATTAAAATCCCACAACTCAGTTTGAAGAATCCTGGTGATTCTATTACACTTTATATTTAACACCACAGATTCCCCATATCTTCAAGGCTACTATTTCAGCCCACAGCCAAACTCATCAAGTTGACATACTCTTAGTACAAGAGACCTTCCTCAAACCAAGTAGGCGTAGCCCCAGGATTGCCAACTATTGCAAACTATAATATAATACGATACGATAGAGTTGGCCATATAGGCGGCACCGTAATTTATTATAAAAGGTCTCTATAAGTAGTACGTCTCTATCCTCCTATTATAAGGGGCTTAGCAACTATTTTTAATATGGCCGACTCGGAGTTTCTAGCCGGCGACCTAAACTGTAAACATGAACTATGGAATTGCCCAGTCAATAACTCGAATGAGGCAATTCTAGGGTCCCTGACAGACAGACTCGACCTCCTTTTTGTAGCTCCATCCGAGCCCACTAGATACCCCACCCCAGATAGTACAAACTGGGACTCTATAAGGGCCAGTGTACTAGACTTACCGCTGCTTCGGGGCATAAGCCTTCAACTACGCTCAGTAGAGGACAGGACGAATACGAACAGGACTTTGACCACAAACCGGGCATGTTCAAAATAGATTCGGCAGATCCACCAACAGTAATCTGAACTAAACAGATCATAGACTGGAAAAAACTCGACACAAATATTCAGTCTATAATCTGAACATCTCGACCAAATTCCTGACAATATAGTCACGGTCGACAGGTTAGTAGACTAACCTGTCATATTCAGGAAGTAATAGACAGCTCCTCCAGGACCATCCCGGATGTCTACCAAGACAAACGCCGTCAAAAGGCATTATGACAGTTTTCCGTCTGACGAAAACCGACGTTCGCTACGAACCCTACAAAGGGTGGTAAGGCGGCAACTCACCGAATTCTGCAACGAACGTTGGAATAAATTAGGTGAGATTTAACCTTCACACGTGGCCTACTGGCCACTGGCGAGAGCATTCAGAAACGACCCGACCGCGGGCGTGCCAACAAAGCATAGAAGGCCCCTTCACGTTTTAAGGGATCAAAGGGAGGCAAACGCCGATTTCATAGGTAACAATCACACACAAAACACACTACACCGTCGCCCCCGCGCACCGGTCCCGGCCCATTTTCAGTCCGGCGCCTAACGCCGGGCGACGAGCCACCGATACCCCGCCTCCAGTAGTCAGGACGCAGCACTAAGCCAAGGTCCTGTCACACAGGAGACAACCCTTAGTGTGGGCGTTATAGGCCCACCTTTAAATAAAGCAGTCTCGGGTTGAGCACTCTGCTTGCCCATAAACTTCCGGTGTCGTTGTGAAGCCGCTCTGGCTGGCTATTATTGTCATTTCGGAAAAAAGCCCACTGCTGTTATAGAAACAAGGCATAAAAAACGATACTACAGACCCTCCCGATTCAAACCAAAACGTGTCGCAAAAAGTACCATTTAAAATTTGTTTTAGGACTATATATATTTAAGCCAATAAAACTATGTAGGCCAAGGGGCAAACACTCTTATTCATTCTTTTTTGAAAAAAAACAGTCACTGCGTTAGTGTTCACTGAACTTTCCGCTTGAGTTGGGCTAATATTTAAAGAAGTGCATTTATTGCATTCACAGCTCATCATATTATACTAGAATACGAAAATGATACTTACTAATATGTCTACCTACAATACAGACAAAAAATGAGTGACTGTAATAAAACAAGAATTTACTTGTGGATCAGCTTTATTTATTTATTATTTACAATAAATACGACACTAAATTTAATTAAAACAGTACCTATATCTTATATACTTAGTAGGTACCATATAGACAGAATATAGGAAGAAAAACTACGGTAAAATGTTTCAAAATTATTATCGTTAAGTGTGGTCGCCATAATTTTCTTTTTATTGTCATAGTCATTATGAAAGTCGTTTTAAATGTTATATAAAACGTTATTAACCGTTTTTTCACACATGCGACTGTTGCACCATGATTTTAACGTGTTTATTCAGTAACGTATTTATTAATTTATATAAGAATAACATGCGTCAACTAAATATTTGTCTTGATGAAAAGACAAACATTAAATCACGACAACAATTGCATGTGAGAGCGAACGCTTAACGTCACATATTTTGCTTACATAGGAACAACGAACTAGGAAATTAAATTATTTATTTGTCAAACACAGCTAAATCTAGTCAAAAAGAGACAAATTCCATCGATATGTAGAGTTTGATTTTTTAATTTTAAGATACAGAATATTTATCACACATTTATATGGAAATATCATTGAATTTGAAAATTTGATTAAAATTGCTTAAGAGTATTCCAACAATTAATTATTCCTTAATATGATTATTTAATCAAACATTTATTTGCTATCAATAAATTTAACTTTATGTTGTTTAATATAATTTGCGATTGGCAACATAAAGTTTTCATCTAATGTTTAATTAACGTTTATAAAATCTGTAATCGTGAACTGGCCAGAGTCGTTTCTTTTGTGTTCCCAAATAACCTTAAACTCTAGTTTCGAAATAACCAAACTTAGATAAATAAGCTGAGTAGTAATTGGGACAAGGAAAATAATTTTCTAAACATAATTTTATTTCAAACCTTGTAAATTATAGTAACTATTATAATAAAGGCTCCTCCATACACACATTTAGAAGACGCAGACGTTATTTTGGCTTGTGAAAACTCCAAAGTCGTGATAATTATGAACAAAATCATAATCGTATTTTGCAAACCCAATTATGAAGTACATCAGAACATTTTGTGTACCATAAACGTTATCATCTATATGAAGGAGCCCTCCAAAAACATTGCCTTTATCAAAATATTAAGAATGTTATTTTTTTAATTGATAAATACTTTAAAGACTGTAATATTTATTTATGGATAATAGTTGACATTAAGTGGGGCAAACCCTCCAAGGTAATACTTTATTACCCTGCGAGCAATGGCATAGCTACTCATTTTTACGTCGACTCGGCAAACTAGAATTTCTATATGTCTTCCTTAAAAGAATATTATCCACTGCTGGTAAAAGTAGATACCTTTTTCCCGAGGAGTGGGGAACTTTATGAGATCTGAAGTAATAAAATTTGGGGTATTCCTTACTTTTCTGCCAGGTTTTCTCACTAGTATCAATTTGGTTGAAACGGGAAGGTGGAAATGGTGAGTTGGGAAGCTCGTTGCTCAGTGGTCGGTGGAGGTACCGCCCTGTCGGGTGCGTGTGAGCAAATACTGTCGGCGGCGGTATGTCGGTGTCGTCTGAATCGATGGATGCGTCAGCTTCGGTATTAGAGAAATATTGCCTGAAAACAACATATTTGTTACATGTGTCGCAAGTCTCACATTTTATAAATAAGCACGTGATCTTGATTTAAATTAGGATTTAATTTATGTTGATCATAAACGAGTACACCTACAATTAACCCATAGACCAGTATTAATCTTACCTAATCCCGAAATTCTCGTCAGCGGAATGCTTCCTGTGAAACAAATGTAAGGATTATTTAATAAAACCAATTTAATATTTAAATAGTATATATACATTTATATAGTTTAAACGGACTTCAAAAGAAAATTTCCAGTGTTTTTTTTCCTATTTTCAGATATCACTGCGATGATATAAACTAGTTTTGAAGATTCCCATCCTATCTCAGGCAACGCTAAATACTCAAAATCTAAAAGACAATCTAAACACTTTTCGCATGTACCGGACATTAAATTTTTTATTTAAATGACTTTTAAAAAATTACTTTTGAAGTCAGTTTCTGGAATAAATATGAATTTCATGAAACAGTAGAAACAAAATATCTAAAGTATTATTGGACATTCAAATTTCCCACATTTATAAAACGAGGATCTATGGCTATGCCTATAGCATAATTTAAACACTACAGAATTTTCACCGAGATACTTTCCAGAGATATACCTAGAACACCCAAACTAAACATCTAAACACGAGCATTCTTAACACTTAACATGCCTCTAGTTCTTGCTTAGCGTTTAGTTTTTTAAGCAGCAAGCGACGGTCCTATGTTCTACTATTTGTAACACAGACTATTATGTTCAGAGCTTAAAACCTGTATAGTTCCTGACTAGGCAACAACAATCTGGCTCTACCAGACCTACTATATCTGCCGCCAGAAAACCTAAAAGACGGCAACAGCCCTAACCGCGCCAATGATCCTATATGACGTTTTTCGAAATTTTCTTTTGTATCGTCATAATCTGAAAATATTTAGATGAGATTGATGATGATGATTTAAAAGTGTTTTTATATTAAACACTTCCACGTTAATTTATTAAATATGATGCCTACTGGTTTCGCTTTTTGTAGGATCATATATTTATTTTTATTAAAAATATCATATAAAATAAATTAATGTGGAACAGTACAACCTTCGAGCATAGTACAACAGTTTAATAGTAAACATGAACTATGAAGTTCTCATAAGTCCCATCATTGACATCGATTTATAAGTTCAGATGATAGCTAACGATGAAATTATAAAATATTTTATAATTTTTTAAATATTTTATAATTATATAATTATAAAATAATTTATAATATTATACTCTCTTTAAGCCTTAATTTTTTGATGCAAAAATTCGTTACTTGCCATTTGACACTAAGACCCTTTGGTCTAGATCTCTAGGCAGTATAATAACATTAAGGCTTAAGGGCTTTCCCTTGAGGGAAAATGGCCAAGTTCAAACTTACTTCGGATTCGATTTTTCTAATGGGATAAATTGCACATATTGATCAAACCCCAAACTACTTATTACATATGCCCAAACTAATCCAATTATTTGCTTGTACTATGAGTGTAAGTCAACGATACTAATACATTTATAAAAACCGAAATAAATTTAATAAACACCCAGACCCAGAAATGTGGACATATATGTTCAACACACAAACGCTTGCCCCCGTCGGGGATCGAACCTGAACCTCGTTATTTTCATCACACATTGACGGATCCTGATGATCCGATTACAATTTACACATCGCACTTTGTACAACAGCGTCAACGCCGGCGTCGACGGGGTCCCCTACATCGACCCACCGCTATGGTAGTAGCCCTGTTCCGAAACGATGCCACGGTTCATCCAATAAATCATTTATGTCGCGACTCTGCCCCTTGGGGCAAGCCGCTTTAAAATAATGTTAACTTTGACTAAGCACTCTGCTCGCCCAAAAATTCAAATAGATTAGTAGAGGACAAGCCGGCAGACAGCTATAAATTGATTGAGAAAAAAAACCTCGTTAATTGTCAATATGGCTGGGTAAATATTTTTATTACGTTATTTACGTTTACGACATATTTACGATTTTAGTAGAGTATTTCCTTTACATGTGCTGTAAGAGATTGCTTTTTATCAAATTTCACGACTTGAGCTCAACGAGATGGTTTTGATTCTTTCCTAAAACCGCAACCTGAATCTTGTATCAATGGTAATCAATGGCCATATCTGTTAATCGCTTTGGCTACAAGTTTAATTTTTAATAAACGAAAGATAACGCTGGTCCGATATTTGATTTAAAAAAAATCACTTTCATATGAATAGGTGCTACTGAGAAAAAGAGGTGATCTGTTCTTTCTCAATCAAGTACTGTCCCTCCCAAAAATATAATAAATTCTTTAAAAATTCATAAAAGTAAAGTCACTTCGGCTTACTAATCCTTTAATTATACTTTTATTAAGCTAATTATTTTATTTATTTTTATTTTTGAAACATTTTTTTTTTGTTATAATGTTGCATGCCAAATTGGTTAATGTGACACGCTCCACTTATATTTATTCATTTTAACACCACATGTACTCACATTATGCAAATAAATAATAAAAAAAAAAAAAAATTATTTTTACATAACATGTTGAAATTTCTTGAATTACAGCTCGAACCAAGAAAAAATATTTGAAAATATAATTGTTATTTAAGTAGTAACCAGTAAGTTAAGTTGTGAAATATATTTCCGTATATTTTAAATTTACGTATTATAACTTTAAAAGTTTATAATATTATTTAATAATTTTTAAACACCAACTAGCTGACCCTGCGAAAAACTATTGACTCAGAATTAGAATCAATATCTCAATCAACTCAATAAATAAATGTTGTGTTAACTTATTGATTTTTTAAATATTATATTTGTTGTGCTATTACAGGCGTAAGTAGGTAAATCCAACTAATCAAAAATCATAAAAATAGATTCAGCCGTTCTTGAATTGCATAACATGTTGTAACTTATACGACTTTGTTGCGTAAACTGCGACTATAACAACTTACCTACAGATCTTTTGTCATCGTTATCATTATCGTAATCTTCTGGTACATCAATGTCATTTTGGTCTAAAACATCCGGTATTGAATATATCGATCTTTTGTTTCTAATATTACCATTAAGATCTACATATGCCGGTCTATACAGGCCATGTGCCGGCAAACCAACTGCTCCTCTTTTATAATTCCAATAATTATCATAATCCATTCTTGCATTAAATGTGTTCGAGGGTTCACCCAGATCACTTCGTTTAAACACTTGAGAAAGTGGTGGAAACATATCTGGGTTGACAGACTGTTGAAGATCATATAATTCATTGTAATCAAGAGGCCCATCTACTTCTGATAGTGGAGGAATAGAATTTTGATAAAATGGGTAATAGTATTCGTCACCATACGCATCTGCCCGTTTGTGAATATAACCATTGCGAGCTAAAGCTGCAATATTACGTTTGTCATTTGATTGTGAGTACTGTCCTCTTCCAAACCGGTGACCGTCTCTCGCTAATGCTTGTACATTTCTTTTTAATGCTGTGTAACTTCGAAGACGAGCTATGGAAGCCATATTCCTTTTTTCATTAGATACATCATCGTCATGCTCTTCTTTAACAGCTTCGTCGTCAGGAGATTTAAAAGTAGGTAGTTGTCCATTCTTTGCTAATGTTGAAATACTTCGCTTGTCACTATTTCCGATGCCTTTCAAATATCCTTCCCTGGCCAAACTTGCTAAATTTCTTCGTGGGAATACTGGCCACTGATTTGAAGCTATTTCTCCTGACAGTGCCAATACCTAAATAATTAAATTAAGTTAAAATGTAAATTTAAAATATTAATTTGAAATGTGTGTGTTAAGATTTACCTTTCAGCTGATAAGATTTGTCTAAATTTTATATTTAATTTAAAATATTTTTTATAGCAGACGGAGGCAAATGAACAAGTAGGTAACCTGATGGAAAGTGATCACTACCGGCCACGAACAACTGCAACACCAGGAGCATCACAATTGCGTTGCCGACCTTTTAAAAACCCACCCCTAAAGACTACTGGGCCCCTAGGAGGCCTCCGGGAGTCTCACAAACCAGACGAAACACAGCAGCAGGCTGCTACTTCACACTGGTTTTATGTGAGAGAGTGGTACGTTCCGCGGGCGTGCCGGCCCGTACAGCTACAATAATGTGTACATAGCATAGCACTACCACTCGGAAAATATGTCTGTTACTTAAAATAACTTAAAATAACTATTATGTTAAACTACTAAACGGTCTATTAAACTACTAAATCTTGGCAAAGATATCTAATGTATTGACAACTTTCGGGAAAAGTTGTAAAAACTTACAAAGCTAACAAAAATGTTACGGCGCTAGCGGAGTTGGAACCTTTGACCTCTCGGGGCAATTTACCATTCATGTTTTCTAAGGTTTCACCGATTTTTTAGTATTCTAGAATTCTTGTGCATTTTTCTGATTACTGGGTATGAGTAGAAACTTGACAATACGACAAATATTCACAATTTTAAAAATCCTTAAAACGCATGTCATTTTTACAAGTACTAGACAAATCACTTTTAAGATTAATAAAATCGTAAATTACGTACTACTATAGAAAATGTTGTATGTGAATACGACATTATCAGCCAGAAAGATGTGTGTTTTACCTGTTCAATAGTGAAAGAATAAGAAATAGCGAGGACTACACTTAGCAAGAGATTACATCTTCGTCTTCCGATATAAAGCCGCATGTTCGATCTCATCTGAAAAGACACATATAATTTAATAATCAAAACACGCCAAACCTGAAATAAAACAAAATACTAAAGTCACACATTTATAAAATATCTATGAAACCAAATCTGTTCATAAATAAAAGCCGAAAACCGAATTGAGACTCCATTTTTTTGGAAAGTCGGCTGAAATTCTGAAATGAAATATTTACAGCTTTCAATGATTTGATTAGTTAGTATTTTCAACAATGATAAAATAATGGATTCTTCCACTCACAGAAAAGAAAATTATAAAACACAGCTTCAATCGCATCTGCATTCTAAACGATATTATATTCATGTACATCCTCGCCACACATCAGTTTTAGGCACGTAACTTTGACTAAATTAACAATTGAAAACCCTCATTCTATCCCAACAATTCTGACATTTTACACAATAATTATTATCGTTACATTATAACCAATTTACACAAAATCTCAATTAACTTAATTATACACCTAAACCTTCTTCGGGAATTAAATTGTCTATTGGTAAATATCGCGATAAAATCAATTTAACTGTTTTTTAATTTATAGCTAATAGGCTAACAAATAAACACGGCAAGGGACTTTGTTTTATAATATTTTTCGATTAGTTATCATTTACATAAAATGCATCCGTAATTCATTACTCACCAGTTTTTAGAAAGTTTACAGAAAAAATAACGAGTACAGCTCGTTCGTCAATGTTTAAAATGTCGTTCCTTCGACTTACGATACAGGGGTTTAAATTCAAGAAATACAATTGTATTTCTTGAATTTAAAAGGTATAATAAAAAAGTCCGCAACACACTATATCTATCTATGCCGAGTGAGGCACAACAATTATTTTATTTATTTTAAAATCTTACATTTTTTGGACTACATTTAAACGCGTTTATTTTACTCATGCTTTTAATCCTTTTCAAAATAAATTATTTCATCACTAAGTACAGTTAAGTAGATGATATTTGGCCCTTGAATGATTAAAATTGGACGTTTGCTTTTGAACACCCATATTTTAATTTCGCCAATATATGATTGGTCAGCAGACCATGGCTAGCAAACAATGTCAAATCAATCGGCAATTGTTTACATTCTGCACGGTTGTACATTTTTTGAACAGCATAATAATTATATGAGCTGCAATGAGTGACGCGTGTTAATAAGATTTTGATTAGTATTTAGAGGGTAAGCAACTAAGCTAATTTTGTGCAGAATATAAAAATAGCAACAATTACAGGCACAAAGTGTTCGCAATCCTTACAAAAATAATGAATGGGTATTTATAGTAATGGGTTTAATTTCTAAGTGGATGTGCAAAATGAAATAATAAAAATGTGATATAATTGAAATATTTATTTCAATTTGATGTTAAATTTTAATCATTACTTAAGGTCATACAATGTGTAATGACAAGGTTATCTATACATATCATAAAAGTGTAGAAGCTGAAATCTGTACAGTGACGATATTTTCAAAGAAAATAGTCCACACGACTATAGATTGGCAGTAGAACACATTTTGAGAATTTCAGAATTTTTGTCTGTCTGTCTGTCCGTTTGTCTGTCTGTCTATACCCCGACCACGCTTCACGCCGAATCTACTGGCCCGATCGTAACGAAATTTTCCTACTTTTTATCCCGTTAACATAAGGGGTTCCCGTGGGAGAGGGCAAAAAGAGAAAATGTAAAATTGGCCTTAATTCATTAACGCTCAGTCCGATTTCATATATTCTTTTTTGTTTGTTAGATGGGGTCAGGAGTGGTGGAAATAGGCGAGTGGGGCGTGGTGAGGACGAGTGGGGGAGTATGGGGAGGGGT
>DVZN01000026.1:0-22144 GCA_018237365.1 Caria ino melicerta
CATTCGCCCCAGTTACAATTATCTAAACCTAACCGTAACATCCTAAGCGGACATATCAAATTTAGTACGGATAGACGGTATTTACACAATTTTTAAATTATTTTTTAAACCCTAAGCTTAAAACAAATTAACAATTTACACTAACAATATAAAATGCTCGTTAGATCGCTACTCATCTTATAGAGTCAAAGTTATATACTCTATGAAGTGACCGTCCTTTACAAATTTAAACTCCGAACGAGGCCGAGCCCGGCCGACCGTAACAAAAGAGCTTAACACTAGCTTACATAAGTGACGCTCGCACTCGCGCCATAACAATAAATACACTAACATTACATCACTACGGCGTTCAGTATCGCAGAGGTAATCCGACGCAATTCCGACATCATTTCTCTCTCTAGGATCAAGCTTATCCTCGATGGCGTATCGCCAGGTCGACCGATAACTATGTTAATTATAAAAATGAAGTTCACAACCTGGACATATTTACAATATAATATTATTATTAAATATGATCGTTGACAGTCCTTGTCATATGGGCGGCGAACGGTGGATGGTTCGCCGCGGTTTTGCCGAGGGGGTGAGTACAGCTTACGTACAATCCGGTGTGTAGGGTATCAAATCCAGTGTGCGCCCGGCGTCGCTCAACCGATGGCGGTGGCGATGACGATGAGCAGATGCGCGATGTTGGCGACGCGGTGCATGAGGTCGGGAGCGATGCGGTTCAGGTTTTCGTTGGCGAACTCGCACGACGGGAAGATGTGAACCGTGTACATTGACTGAAAATAACGACATATTTATTCATCTAAACTAATACAATAAAGCTGAAGACTTTGTTTGAACGCACTAATCTCAGGAACTACCAGAAGGATTTGAAAAAATATGTTTGCATGGGATTGATAACCTATGACTCGAAGCAGATTGTAGGTGTAGTGAATCGTAGGTGCAACCGTCGGAAACAGCTAATTTCTAACAGCGATTCATCGATAGCATGGTTGCTAGATTAGTAATGGAGGATATTCATGATTTTATATTATTAGCTCCCTTTATTCTCTGATAAAAATAATATGTGTGAAAGAAATATTGCGATAAATTAGATTTCGAGATATGGAACTTAAAAGTGAGCGCACGAAGCTCCGTTTACGTAACATTATTTAACATCGGTCACTCGATAGTGCGTGTTCTCCTATGACGTTTAGCCTAGGACGTGAATCGGCGTGAGCGGTAGATACGATGCGGTCTGAGGTCACGCAGTTTAAAAGTTTAAGGAAATTTCAAATGTTTATTAAATCATAGCTACTTGGTATTTTGGAATGAAACAAAAACTAATGTATTTGTATACGTACACATAAGCATTATCGATTTTAAACACCTTGTCACATTCTGCATTTATTCAATTAAAATAAAGTACCTGTTTATATAGAAAACGGTTGTTCCATAGGCATAGAGTGAAAAAGCATATGGAAGGGAGCGGGGGGGGGTGGAGGAAGGTAGTAAAGAAAGATACCTGATGGTGTCCGGGAGTGGGCGCGACGTTGACGATGCCGGCGGCCTGCTTGCGCTGCAGGTAGGTGATAAAGCCGGCCGTAAGGTTGGTGGACTGCTGCAGCACATCCATATGGTCGCGCCCGCACGGTAGCGCCAGCAGGATGCAATGCTCTAGCTCCAACTGCACCACATAAAAAAATCTCTTTGATGCTTCCTATTGACCGTTTTGTGTCGGTAGAGTTGCATAGCACCACCACGTGTCTGCCCGTGGCTATACTAAAAGGCGATTAAAGACGCCGCCCCGAGGCAACACAGTCCGTAACGTGCATTCTCTGCGATTATTAACCCACCCGTGACTGGGTAAAACTCCCTATACTCTGCGGGATAACCTACGTACAGCAGCAGACTGCAATATGCTAATGCATATATGTATGTATGTATGTATGTTTAACTCATGTATATAATAATCTCCTCATTAGAAATGAAGTACAGATAGTCTTTATATTCACATTTACTTACTAACACGAGACATGGTAACGTAATTTTAAGTATATTGCAATCAAGATCATACCACGATATTTTTCTAGGGTGCAATATTACTACTTCATACATTTTGTTTGTAATATTATCAACAGATGGCGTTACGGGTACATTTTATGCAAGATTTTATGTATCAAATTTATAAATGTTATATAACAGAACGCAATAGTTTTTTTTGCGAATAGATAGGTCATCTCTTGCGAATACATAATATCTGAAATGGAAACAACATTGCAAGGAGAGCGGAGGCGTGTGCTGACCTTCATCTTGCGGTGCACCTGGTCGAGCTGCGCGGGCTCGAGGCGCATGCGCTGCGCGATCCGCAGCAGCGACGCGGCGCCGCCGTCCGAGTTGCGCGACAGCGCGTCCGCCGCCACGCCGGGGTTGCCGCCCACGAAGTGCATCTGCACCGCCGCCGAGTCGTTCTTCAGCGCCAGCAGCCCTTGCCACATCACCGGGTAACGCTGCAACCGCACCACATCACACGTCATTCACTTGTACTCGACACATTTTAAGAATGTACTTTGACCGTGCTATATTGTAATATTATTGGAGTTCAAAATCATTTCTATTGTTTTTTCTAATATAGAAACCAAAGATGTCATTGGTACGTTGCCAACCAGAAGCTGAGTTTAACATCCTAGTACAAAAGTAAGTACAGGCTAGCTTACAGGCGGCAGAAGCAAGGAAGACGCCGGTACTAATTCGAGCGCGCCGCTGCAAAACTCTCACCGTGTAGTTAAAGATCACCGTATTAATGACAGTAAACAAATCCTTGCCTCTTAAGAGCTACCTTGCAGGTAGACAATTGGTCTGTTCTGCAAAGAAGCACGGACCAAAACAGGGTAAATCGGCTTCTGATATGATAAAAAATATATAACAATGATGTATCGGCATGTGTGGGTACTTACCCGGAGCAGCATCTGCAGCGAGTCGGCCTCGCGCGGCACCTGGCTGGCGTGCGGCGGGCCGGGCGCGGCGGGCGGCGGCAGAGCGGCGGCCGGCCGCGACGTGCCGTGCGCCGGCGGCGGCGACCGTCCGCACCGCACTGCGTACACTGCATTGTAAACACGACCACACACATCAATATATATAAATAATACTAACAAAAATGCGGTGCTTAGGAAGGCTCGTAATTTTTTTTCCCCACATCTAGACATTAATAAAAAATACCATGTCTAAGCCCAAACCTGAAAGTGTGATAATGTCTTAGTAAAGTGTACTAACCACATAATTGCATAGGTTGTGGGAAAGTGTAGGATTAAGACAAATTACACGAATCGATCTAACCGCAAAGTAAGCAAATTATTTGCTTGTGATATAGGATGTTAGTCAATGATACTAATACACAAATATACATATTTAAATGAAGGAATAAATTTAATAAACATCCACACGCAAAAATACGAACGTCTGTGGCCATCGCCCGCCTCCGTCGGCCGGTGGGATCTACGTTATTCGTCGATGTGGTTTTTATATTCGTATTGTCGATAGCAATTCACCGACCATCGGGCACAATGCCCGCGATTTTTTCACGGGTTTTGTAACGGTGGTCACGGCTCGGTAAACGTACTTTTGGCCGCACTCCGGCTGCATGGGCCGACGAAAGAGGGTAGCTGGAAGTAATTGGGCGGTGAAAACAAAAGATCGGGTTTTGTAGTTTACTCTGGCGTCGTCCAGTAGTGGTCTGCAGTAGGCGGATGTAATTTAATGCATGTATCAGTTCAATCAATAAATCTATTATAAAACGAAATCGTGTATTCTCTTCATAATAGATTTATGAAAACTTGTAGAAAAAATAAATAAAAATAAAAAAATAATTATATAAGGGTGTGATGTTTAAGGTGTCCGGATAACGATCGAACTTGTTTGTCAAACCTCACGTTTTCATACATTTTTCACAGTAGATTGGTCGACAAACGCGTCAAACAGGGCCGCATACGGTCCAATTTTTTGCCATGACGTTGGGTAGCGTGCGGGGCGCGCGAGGTGTGTACTCACGTATGTGGCGGTCGGCGGGCGAGGGCGAGTGCGCGGGGCGCGGCACGCGCGCGGACGGCGGGCGCCGCAGCTCCAGCGGCGGCGTGGGCGCCTCCGAGCCCTCCGCCTCCAGCGCACCCCTGCACACACACGTATACATTAAACATCCGACAAAACTAATCACAACATATTCTAACTACTCCCAAATTGGGTCGATCTCCGACATTATCTGTTGAATTCGAATTTTTTTATCTTTTTAATGCCGATAGCATAATGTGATGACCCCGAACCAAATGTATTGTAATGGGTAACACGGGCGTAATGGATAGCACGGTGGGATGAACTAACTTATAAAATACGATAAAAGTCTGATGATACTCTGCCAGGCGAGGCGGCGCCGCCGGCGAAATACCATGGAGGAGGATCTCTGTAGTTTTTGGCTAAATACCATTGGCCGAACTGACCGGTGTACTACGCGGCAGAAGACAAGTGAGCTATCCACCGCCCTTGAACCCCACGTAAAAACAATACTAATGGAAAGTACCTATTTCAACAAATTCTTTTGACAAAACATTAACTTATTGGATCTTCTTCGATGTATAAGAATGAATAATTATCTAAATATGGACAGTATCAGCCAAATAAATTAAAATTGTTATACAATTATTGTGGTACAATGTGATTGTTAATAATACTTGTTTATTGATGAGTATTTTTTGAAAAATATTTTTTTAGAAGTATAATATATCAATATAACAGTGATTACCTTGTAAAAGGTGTTGGTGTTGCTCTATTCTCATGTTGAGTGGCACGGAAATGCTGTTGATACATCTGGTAGTGGTGTTGTGAGAAATGAGGATACATTGCTTCTCCCTGGAATAATACACCAATACATATAACAAATTACTTTTCAACAGTTATGTCTATTCTATTTTAATTTAACAATTAATATTACATTGTGATATACCGATGTGACAGGAGAAGTTTGTTGATGAGCTGGTGGTGGACTTCTAACTAAATCGGCGGACTGATCCAGGAAGCATGAACAGATTAAACTTATATTTACTAACCCGAACAATTTGTACAAGCGTCCCTCTATTGTTATTAATACATAATATATGCTATAATATATAAAATATAAAGTAAATAAGGTTTACGCACCATAGACATTTGGCCTTGAGGACTGATGGAAGGAACACTGGTCAGTGTCACTCGAGAAGCTGGAAAAAATTATTTGTGTAAAAAAAAGTGTTATAAATACATCAGATACAACATTTATTATTTTTCCGGGTCGAGCAACTAGTTCTAAGAGTTTTTTCAGTTTTTCTAAAAAAACATAACGGGATGGATTGGATTTGTGCCCAAATGGCGACCGACGAAGAAGGAAAACGCGAAGCCACGGGAAACTGATAGTCTTATGAATAAATAAATCTTTAACCCAATATTGCATAAAATGCAAATTATATTATGGTTTAAGGATTAACTTCTAACGATTAATGTTAAATTAAGTAAGTTAAGTTAATGTTAAGGGAGGCTTTAGCGATTAACGAAGAAAACATTTTTAATAACAGATTAGCGATTAACAAAGTTAATAATCGTTTTGAGTGTTTTTCTTAGTTTTATTAGTATTTTTCTGACTCTCACCAGAAGCGGAGGTTACGCTTATCAGCTTCCGTTAAAAATTAGAAAACTACTAAGAACGAGAAATTAGCCATTTGATTAACAGTGGCCAGTTATGCTCTCATGTTACTTGAAAAAGACAAACTAAATTAATATTACTGATATCAAGATTTCTTAGACGTTAAAGCTCTGGGAAAATTCATCATTCGTCATTGGTAAACTTTCTTATTTTCTTTCTTAACTCTTCACAACATTGTATTTAGTCCGTAAATTTGAGCATGAAACAAGATCTCTGTCTCATTGCGGTGATTTTTAGCACCAGAGGATCGTCCCTCATTTGCTTTTTACTATGCAAAATACCTACATGCTGTTACAATTTAGTTAATTACAACATAGTATTAAACAAAGTCGCTTTCTCTGTCTGTCCCTATGAATGCTTAGATCTTTAAAACTGCGCAACGGATTTTGATGCGGTTTTTTCAAGACGAAGGTTTATATGTACAATCCATTTTTTCTATTATTTATTAAAATAAAAAATAGAGAAACACTGATAATTTTAGAGGTTTCTGATGTGATGTTTGTGAGAAACATTCTGTTGTATATTTACTATCAGTTTTGCAGCCGTGCGAAGCCGGGGCGTGTCGCTAGTTATTAATATGATATTAAAAGTATTTGTTAAGGTTTGTAATTTACCATTTAGTTATTTTTTCCAAAATATGTATTTTTAGTAAAAGCTTTTCCAGTGGCTTCACTCACATTTTATGTTCTTCCACTGGAGACAATTACCCAGATCATTGGGTAAACGTATGCCATCTTTCTTTCTTGATATGAGAGTCAAACTAATACACAAATACTATCTCACAATAATAATATCTTATATATAAAATTCTTGTGACACAATGTTCGTTCCTGTACTCCTCCGAAACGGCTTGATCGATTCTCATGAAAATTTGTGAGCATATTGAGTAGGTCTGAGAATCGGCCAACATCTATTTTTCATACCCCTTAGTGATAAGGGTTGTCCACCGTTAACATTTTTTTAAATTGTTGGGCATTTTTTTTATTTTTCTATAATGTGGCATTAAAAATACATACAACCCTAAATTTTTACCCTTTTATCGCCAAGCCCTATTTAAAATAACGATAGAAACAAAATATAAGGCAAAATAACGTTTCTCGGGTCAGCTAGTTATAATGTATTAATAATTATATTTTTATAGTTATTCTGCACATGGCCAGGTTTGAGTGTGTGGGTGTGTAGACGTAAGTAGAGGCGCAAATGGATGAGTGTGTAGATTTGTGGATGGTGGTGCGTGTGTACCGGGCGGATGGTGCTGCAGAGGCCCGACGGCGGGCTTGGCGAGCGGCGGGTGGTGCGCGCCGCGCGGCAGGGAGGCGGGCCCGGGGTAGGCGCCGCGGAACCGCGCCGCGCCGCCGCCACCCGCGCCGCCGCCGCACGCGCCTTCGCCTTCCCCGCCCCTGAACACAACGTAAACATCACGATCGTCCTCATTCTAATTACATTTCCTAATTCCTAAGTCGAGTTGTCTTCCAGGCGATGTATTAAAATAAAATATGTGCACGGTTTTGGGTTAGGTATACTTTTACCGTATATTCACAACTGTATCGTGTACGAGTTACGCATATAAACATACAGTATAAGGCAAAACGAAACTTACTACCCTCGACTAGCAACATCGATCGATTACAATTTTATTACATGGACGACTATATTATACGGATATTTAATTAGATCATTTTCTTAAATAAGGTACTTTCTACGGCAAAAATGATTTGATGTAGGTAAGTTAAAAAGTATGAATTTTATGACAAACCTGACGAGCACGGGCGTGGCGCGGTCGGTGGGCAGGTGCAGCAGGTGCGCAGAGGGCGGGCGGTGCGGCAGCGCGGGCGACTGCACGCGCGCGTCCGAGGCCTCGGTGGCGCCCACCGGCACGGGCTGCGGCGGCCCGCCGTCCACGCGCCGCACGCGCGCCGCCTCCGCGCACTCGCCGCCGCCTCCAGCGGGCCCACTCGCCTCCACGCCTCGCAACTCCACCTTCTCCGATTCCAGGTGCAAGTGCGCGGGACGATCGGGAATGCTCGGGGACTGCCCACCCGGTACCAGATTCGTCGGTGTATCGAACGCACCCGCCAATTTCGCACTTATCTCCGATATCATCTTCTTAGGTGGTTTCATAATTGGAGTCGGAGCAGGCTGACAACTGACCGCCGGAGTGGGTGCGATTGTGGTTGCCGGGAGTTTTATCGAAGTGTCCAATTCGATTTTACTGGGAACTAATGGTTCAGCTAACTTGGGAATTTTCGGTTCTTTTACTGTATCTTCTCTTTTAACATTTTCTTCGTTGCTTTCGACGGAAGCGTCAGATAGACTTCTGTCTCTTATTCTTTTAGTTCCTCTGGGAGATTTACGTGTATCATTTCCTAAAGCTTTATCAACAGTCTTCGCACCAGTTTGTCGAACTGATCTCTTTTTGACACTTTCTTTAGTGCTTTTAGGATGCAAACCAGAATTTTTAATTACGTCATCTATAATATCATCGACAGAACTACGTTGAATATCTTTTTCTTGCAGACGTCTAGACTTTCGAGTATTTGTAGAAGGTGAAGCAAACGTCTCTGGTTTTTCTTCTTTTGGTTTGTCCGTGGCTCTTACTTGATCTTTTGGCGTTATGCTAAGAGTAGATGTTGCAGTAGCGTTGAGATTACCGGAAAGAGGACTTTTGATGGTTAGAATTAAACGAGGTCTGCTACATTCTGTTTTATTTGGTGATGTAGAAGTTTCATCTCCAGAATCTTCATGAAAGTCATATACGTCACCTGGCATATTAGTAGAACTGCTATTACTAAGATTTTTAATTTTTTTATCGACTTTGCCTCTGCCTCTGCCTCGTTTAGATGAATGTGCACCACGAGGAGGTTTTGTTACTTTACCCGTTTGCACCTTATCCTTATTTTTCTCAAATTTCTTTCCTCGTGCGTTACGGCCACCACGCTTAACACCGAAACCTCTTTTTTCTGACAAAGGATCTTCGCTACTCTCATTCTCTTGTAATAGTTCATGTTTCGGCACTTTCTCATCAGATGTAAAGTCAATTTGTTTTGTCGATTGAACGTTACTTTCTTTAGTTGAATCTTTGATATTTTCCTGGCTTTTGTCTTCTAATCTATCGTTACACAGTGAATCGACTTTTTTGATTACAGATTCAATATTTAAGTCTTTGGCTGTCCAATTGTCATTATCAATGAGATTTTTAACATCATCGTCTATATCCTGAGAATTTTTTAAAACAAAACATAAGTTGTCATTAGAATTATTTGGCGAAAAAATATCTTCACTTTTACAACTTTTGGAGTCTGCCAAATTAGTATCAATAGTAGTATTATCTGTTTTATCTTGCTTCAATAAATCATCTTCATTTAATTTTATATTATTGTCATTCTGAATTTCAGATTTTGTATTTGTAGAAGCAGGGGGATTATTTTCATCTTTAGATAAAATAAGAGGTCTTTCTTCGCCTGTACTAGGTTTCTCAATAGCTTCGTCTTCTGAGACATCACTATTTTTTCTCTGTGTATTTTGAGCTATCAATGTAACTGTTTTACCAACATTAATCTCAAGTTTCTTTTCAGGGCTATTTGTAATTTTAATTTCATTCGTGTTATCCTTAAGCAGTTCCTCAAAATCAGTTTCACATTTTGCAATATTTTCAGAGTTTATTGGTGTATCTTTACTTTTATTATCTTCCACTTTCATTTGTGGTTTGCCTTCACTTTCTTGAGTAATGTTACTTTGCAATTTTACTGCAACATGATTTTCAACAATATCAGTTTCATTTCTAGGGTGTAATCTTATTGTAGCTTTGGGACTTGTATTTGTGCTCGTTTTTAATAATAATGGTGTCATCACTACGTTTTCAAGACTAGAAGTAGTAACTACAGTCGGATTAGCTAAGTCAGATCTTGTCAAAACGGTTGGTGATCTAATAGTGGCCATAGATAAAACAGAGGCTTGACCTTTATTTGATTCAAGTTGTATGACATTAGTTAACGAGCTAGTTGTTAAAAGTCGGGGAGAATTAATAGCATGTATAACGTTAGAACCCTGTCCTCTACTAACAGGATTATTGTCTTGAATGTTACACATCACTGGTTTTGAACCGCTTTGTATGATTGATGCAGCTGAATGACTTACACTAGCTACATGAATAATAGGCGTTGATACGTAGGGCGTTATATGGTTTTGATCAGGGTTTAATTGATTTTCTCTTTTTTCTCCCAGTTGATTTTTGCTGTTAATTAAAACTTTATTGGACAAATGTATGTTGGAATTAATATTACCCACATGTAATGCATTTTGCATTGATATTAGTCGATTTTGTGCCACTATTGTGGCATTACTTTGAGGTAATCTTGTTGGTGATAAAATTATTTTTGCATTTTCAGCAATATCAGTTTTTCTACTTTCACTCGAAACTATCTTAGGTTGATGAATTAATGTTGAACTATTAACAATGCTACATTTAGTCTGCTGCATAAGAGTATTGGCGTTAAGTTGTTTTGATATCGGTGCAAGAACTGGTGTGACAGGCAGTCGATTGAAATGTATTGGAGTACCTTGTGTTTGAACCAGAACAGAGTTGGGTCTGTTTGGAGAAACCATAGCCCTGGCTCCATGTTGTATATGCATTGTTTGGATAGGGCTCAATGGGGGCTGTTGCATTCTAACTACAGTTACTTGGCCAGGAGATCTCTGTTGTAACGTAGTAGGTGAAGCTATTCCAACGGTATTTATATTTTGTGGAGATGTGCTTAAAATGGCCATATTTGTACGACGGGGTGATGACATGCCATCAGCTTGAGGGCTTGTTTTAGGACTCATTAGCCTTGGATCATTTGTCATTCTTGGTGAGATAACAATACCCTGCGGTTTCTGGTAAATTATATGAGGCTCGGGAATTTTTATTGTAGGTGGTTGCATATTAGATACCTGTGGTCTTATCAACTGATTAATAACTTGGTAAGGTGCAGTAACCCTATTAGGATTTAATATAGGTCTTTGAACGTTTGGACTTTGTGGAGCCTTTATCTGAACTATATTAGCTGTGATATGGGTAGGCTTGTTATCGTTTTCAGTACTCGCATTTGGAGGTAAATTTAATATTTGAGGTTCAATTAACTTGTTTGTAGACAGAGACCACGACGTGATTACAGGTGTAGCTGTTGATGTTATTTGTTCAATATCGTTTTTATCGTGAGTCTTTTTATCAACATCCCTCACATTTTTATTAAGGTTAGTTGTATCAATTGTCGATGTAGACTCCAGTAATTGTGGTTTAGAAATAATAACATTTGAGATATCTGCTGTTTGTGAGAAGTTTATCTTTGTGTTATTATTATTGAGAGATTGGTTAGTTGCAATTATGTTTACGGGAAGTCTTTCAATTGCATCTTGATTTGTATCTTCTGTTTCTTCAGTGTCAGTATCAATCAAAAGTAGATCATTATCAGAAACTGGTGTATCTGGTTTAATTTCCATCTCACAAGCATTTAAATTCTGTACTGCCTGCCGCATTTCCTCGGCATCTTCCTCTGGGATATTTTCATTTTCAGTAACAGTATTTTCTATCTCTATTTGATCAGTAGAGTCGTTTTGAGTTTCTTCGTAACAATCAGGAAAAATATTATTTTTCCCTCTAAAGCTTTCTCCTAAAAGTGCAGCTACAGCATCTGCTGTCTCTTCTTGTGAAATAATAGCTCGAGGTTTTTCTTCTACTTTTTTATCTATTTTGGCCAGTTGCATATCGTTACAAACTTTTTCTACCTGTTTGTCTTGCTCTTTATTTAGATCTTGAATACTTCTTACAGCGTCTTCATTTGTATTTGAGTCAGAGATAGAGATATCAAATTCGGACAAAGAATTTTTTCTTTGGCATGTTTCAGTATTTAAAGGTGGATCCTTTGGCAGTGGAACTTGGCTAATATCCTGAACAATATTTTCTATTGGCGGGGGCATCGGTATCTCATTAACTTCTATAGTTTTTGTTGCCTCATAGTCAATTTCTAACGTATCGTCTACAACCAAACGATTCGGCGATCCACTATCATTATTTTTAAAACTAATGTCATCACACTGGTGGGCAAATAGAGGACTATCAGTAATTCTTGGTAAGCTAGGTGATCCTAAAGTAGATTTATTCTCATCCAAGATTTCAGTTGCATCTGTTTTCTGTATTTCTTTTGGAAGAGGTATATCCATCAACATCTTTTTATGGGCTAAAGCAGCACTTTCAGTAAAGTCATCCCTGTCCAACTTTTCGTGGTCGTAAAAATGATGGTGATTTTTTCGACTTCTCTTATCTTCCCTATTTCTTTTCTTTTTCTTTTTCTTGTCCCGGGAATCCCTTTTTAATTTATCAATGTATTTATTACACACCAGCTCCACATCTTGTTTTGAACTACTATCTTTAAATTTAGTATCACTGTGTAAGTCATCAGTACATTTTGCAAAATTATCAGATTTCAGGTTGTTGTCATTCTGATTTGAGACATCTGCAAAAAGGCAAGCTTCAATAGCCTTGCCAACGGCATCTACATCTAAACTATTGTCATCGTCTTTCGTGAAATGCCTTTTCTCCTTGCGCTTTTTCTCCCTTTTTCTTCTACATTCATCTCTGTCTTTTGTTTTGGATTCTTCACTATTAAGCATACTATTTATTTTGTCACAGCCTGCACTTATTTCGGATTCATAATTAAAAATACTATTATCAATTTTATTTGTTAGTACAATACTTGTATCTTTATCCGACTCGTCTGATAAAGGACCAAATATATCTTCCATCCTTCCCTCTTTTTTTAAACAACTAACTGATTCTGACATTGACTCATAAGCTGAGAATGGTGACTTTTTATCTTTCGATTGTTTTAGTTTATCTTCACGTTGTTCGTCGGTATCAATACTTTCACGCGTCTTATCTCTTCGTTTTTCTTTTTTATTACTATGACGTCGACTTTTCTCTGTACTCCTATGTTTAGCATCTAGTTCAACAGTAGCTTCAATACAGTTGTCAATTTTTGTTTCCTCGTCAGAAAACGTAAATATATATTTCTTTTGTTTCTTTTTGTGTATTTTTCGTAATTCGGATGTATTTCTATTAGATGGATTTGATTCGCTTTCTGAAGACAATTCATTAGAAAAAGACTTTACAAATGAAGAGTTATAACTATTACGCATATCAATATTTAGTTTTTGTTTATTTTCTTCACTGTCACTTTTACCAAATAAGTTTAGAAGGGAAGTTTTCTTTATTTTATCTTCACTCGATTCCTTTAATTGAGCCCTAGATTCATGGCAATTTTGTAAAGAATCAGAATCCATTAAATTTTCCTTCTTTATTTTACTCAGATAATCTGGCCCGTTTCTAGCAATACGAGAAAATTCATCATCTGAAGAATCTGATATAATACGTGTTCTTGAATTTTTTCTATTTAATTTGTTACGATAATCTTCATCATTACTTTGAGAACAAAATAATTCATTCTGTCTATTGTGGTCGAAGTCAAGGCTAGAATCATAAACTTTATCTCGCTTTTTGTTATGAGTAACATGATCTTCATCTGAAGAACTATCCATAGATGCTTTATGAGATTTCCTTCTTTCTTGTTCTGAATCACTATCTTCATCCAAACTAGATCTTTTCTTCTCTTCCCTTTTAGCTCGACTTTGCTTTAATTGACTAAATTTAGCTTTAATTTTTTCTTGTCGTTTTTCCTCCTCTTGTTTTTGCATATTTTTACATGAGCGTGCTTTAACTTTGTCATACATAGATATGTACGTTGGTCCATCATCCACTATATCAAAAATTGAATGTTTCTTAGGTTCATCAGAATCGGAGCTATCCGTGCTTTGAGTTCTGCGGTTTTTACGTTTACCTTGCTCGTTTTTATCATCTTTACTCTTGCGGTCTGTTGACATTCGTTTTTCACGAGCAATTTCTTTTTTCTTGTCATCAGTTTTTTGCTTTTTATCATCTTTAATTTTATTAAATAGATCTGCATGTTGTAAAACACCTTGCTGTAGTTGAAGTTCTTGTATTTGCTGCAGTTGTTGGATACGCTTTTTCTCTTTCATTTCTTTCCTTAGAGCCTTTTGTTTTTCGTCTTCTTCACTTGAACGAAGTTCTAGAGTAGCAAGAAAATCTATGTTATTTTGCAGTGGCTCACTAGCGGTATCTGTGGTTTTAATGTGTTTTTCATCAGAATCTTCACTAGAATTAGCTTTCACACTTTTATTTTTATCTGTACACGATGTTTCTTTAAGATCCGTATCTTTAGCGTCTGAGATTATATCGTCTGGTGGTTTTACCTGGTTCTTTTTATCTTCTTTTGTTTTACTTTCAATAATTTTAGCAAAATGTCCCTTATTAAATTTAGTCGATTTATGTCTTTCTAAGCTCCGTGAATCTTTAGAATCACGCCGATCTTGACATTTTGAGTCGTTTTTACTCTTTTTAACTTCATCACATAAATAATCTACAAGTTCTTGTGATGACATTCTTCGTTTATGGCCAATATTAGGTGGTAAACTAGAACATGAATTTAATCGTTCCTTTCTTTTAGAATCAACACTTGGAGAATCTAAAGAATAATGCCTTTGTTTTTCGGATACTTCTTTACATTTACTAACATCTGCAAAATTTTCAATTTTAAGTCTGATATGTGGATCTAGTAACTCTTTCTCTTCTTTAATTTCAGATTTTATCTTTACCTTATTGTCAATTTTACCATCGAATAATTTTAAATCTTTATCAGTATCAAATTTAAAAGGTTCCATTTTAATTTTAGGTTTTTGTTCTTCCTTAATCTCAATATTTTCCGATTCTTTTGATTTATTGGAATCATGCGAGGTTCTAGATGTCGAAGAGTCTGTAGAATCCTTACGACAAATATCCCTAGAAGATTCATCACGTGAAGATTTACGACTTTTACTACCATCATTCTCCTTTTTGCTCTCACGTTTGTGATCATGATTATCTTTTTTAGATCGTTCGTGTTTGTAACGTTCATCTTTTTTCGACTTACCTTGTAAAATATCAATTTCCGAAAAATCCTTCTTCCTGTCTTTCTCTAACTTTTCTTTTTTGTGATTTTCGTGTCGTAAAAATTTGTCTTCAGCATGTTTACACTTTTCACTCTCCCGTTCCTTATCTATTTTCTCGTCTTCTTTTTCTATTTTAATTTTAACCGTTCTTTCAGAAGTTTTATGATTTGTCTCTTCTTTAAGTTTTCTATCTTTTTCATTTTTATCCAATTTACTTTTTGTGCCTCTTGTTTTTTCCTTTTCTAATTCTCTCTCAAATTTGTCTTTAGATGATTTAAGTTTACTCAAATCATTTTTCAATTGAATATCAGAGCCTTTTTCATTATCTACACATTTCTTATCTAGAACAAAAAATAAATCGCTGCCGACATCAGATTTATCATTTGTTTTTTCATATTCAATGTTCTCTTTTTCAATGTTATCTCGATGTGACAAATCAATTAGTTTTAAATTGTATTTTTCTCTGTTGCTTTTGTCACTATTCTTAGGTTCTGAATTTACCTCTAAATTCTGTTGAGGCAAATCTATACAATTTGAGATACTTAAATGTGCAGTTTGATGTTTGTCAAAGGGAGTTAAATCTTTATTAAGATGATTTTGGACCGGTTTATCTTTACGCCTTTCATTTTCTTTCCTCAACCACGTACAGGTTTCTTTTAATTTACTTTCACTATCAATTTTTAACCTCAGATTATCTTGTATACTTTGGTCACTTCTAGAATCAGGTTTCGTGTCATTTTTAAAAATGAAATTATCAATATCTGGCGCATCCGTCGAATCCGATTTGTGTACTAGCAGTTTAGTATCAGAGACAATAGATTTTACATCTTCTCGATGGCACGATCTTGCTAATTTATGTGACAGTATGTCGGTAGGTTTGGATAATACATTTTCTTCAATATTGTCTTCGCATTTAGTTGAATTTCGTTCGTCAGAACTTAAAAAACTATCTCTTGAGTGACATTTCTCTTGCAACTCCATTAAGATACTTTTTTCGAATTGCTTATCAGACATTGATTTTTCAGACATCGTTTTTTCAAATGATAGCTCTTTTTCGATATCGGCACGATCCTTTTCGACAGGCGGCGATTGCCTTTTGTCGGCGGTTTCAAAAGTTAACGGTTTATCTATAGAGGGAGTTCTTAATCTTATCCTCGATTCGAGTTCACCGTCGCCTTCCGCAGATTTATTGAGTTTGTCGAGGAGTGTGGTGGTGATAGTGCGATTTAGTCTGGGGTCCGTGGTTCGGCCGCTCTCTTGTTCGTCGATGTCCAGCGACGGCGCGTGTGCGGGAAAGGGGTATCGCAATGGCCGGGGAATAGGTGCAGGAACGGGCACAGCGCATGGACTGCCACCGGGGCTTGGTGCGCGCGTGGCGCCTTCCAGACGTTCGGAGTCCTCGTCGAAAACGGATCGCTTAGCCAGAAGCGAGCGTACTACCTCCGAGGGCTTCACCTCGTTGATGTCGAGCTCGAGAAGACGGTGCCGCAGCCGGGCGCGGTCAGGCGCATCCTGGTGAGCGCGCGATCCCGTCCACCGCTCGTACTTTTCGTCGAGACTACGGATACGCTCCTCGAGAGAAGGCGAGTGTGGCGCAGAACCACCGCTCGAGGAGGAAGCCGAGGGCGGGCGCGGCGGAGAAGCGGGGGCAGGCGGCAGGGTGCGGGGCGTGGCGGGTGCGGCGCGCAGCATCTGCACGGCGAACTTGGGGAGAGGCAGACTCATGGGCAGCGGCGGGCGTTCGCGCGGACGGCGCGGCTCGGTGGGCGGCGCGTCGGGCTCGTCTCGCAGTGGCGTGCCGGCGCGGGAGGCGCGCGACCCCCGCGAGCCGGAGCCGTCGCGCCGCCGACGGTGCCGACGCCGCGCGCCACCCACGCCCCGCTCGCCCCGCGATCCCGACCGAGAACGTCGGGATCCGCCGCCGGCACTTCTATGTCGCTCCTAAAAATATTAAAATGTTTTAATCTATATAATATAGCGCACACAAAGTTTTGCAACACAAAGTGCTGGTACAAATGCACCATAGTAACCTATTTCTTTGAACTTATGCAACATTTTTTTTACTGAATCAGTAGACTAGCCGTGTATCATTTGGCTTCAGTAATTGATGAATACTTATTTTTTAATTACTTATTGTTAAAAAAATCTTAGGTTATAATTCTAATGATGCTTTTGGTGATTGACTTGACATTTTTTTAAACTAATGAATGATAAATAGTTTAATCAAAAGTAATATAAAAATATTTAGAAATCACTTATGGACGGTTTATAAAAATTACACCAGTTGAAAATTGTGGCTAAATAGCATGTAACCAAAAATAAAAATAAATAAATAAATATCGTCACGCCCATATATCCTCGAAAGGGTAGGCAATGGTACATACTACATACTAGTATGCACCCATGATTAGCCGACGATATTAGGTCCTATGATGTGACGGATGGCAAGTCCGTCGCCAGTTATGTAACCAAATTGTACATAAAGATTGTAAAAAAATGTAAATCAATATTCAATTGGTTTATAAAATATTTAACTGTTAAATAAGTATGATTATAAATGAAAATGGCAGACATAAAATCTAGCAATGATTTTACTTACATTTTCTATCATATAGCATTTTTTATACCCATTTACACCAAGCTGAATTTAATCTATTATAAAAGTAACGAATATACATACTTTAGAATGTTTCCGTTCTTCTGGACTTGAGTCTCTCCGATGCTTGTGTCCTCGATGGGGTGAAACAACAACAGACTGTAAACGATCCTCATAGTTCGCATCGTCTGTTTGTGGACTGGATCCTAATTCTTCATATACCCTGTAATAACCATAATAGTATTGTTTAGTGTCAAACATGAACCATAGATGGTTTGATCATTTTAGATCGCAGTGTCGTTTACTTTATTTCCTTTTGTATATGTAATTTTAATACAAAATGTATCTGTTGCTTAACCCTACACTGCAGTTTTATTGTGGGGATAAAGTCAGTATATTTGGGAACGTTGGGTTCTGTACAAGTATATTATGGAAATATTATATTAAACTAAAGTTATTGTGAAATTAAGAAAAGGAATTCTAGTTTAGATTATAATTATGGTTACAAATATACACAATATAAATTACGGTGTGATAAAAAACGGTTTTATTGGTTCATATATTCAGTCCTGATGTGATCACAGTTTACATAGTCATTGGACTAAAATATCTATTTAAAAAAAATATGATGTGATTTTACTCTCATAAATAACTAAATAGGTATATTCTGTTGAAGATAATTTAATTAAAAAATATAATATTCAAATTATTACATTATATTCAAATAATTATCACAGTATAAAAAAACGTCGCTTTCTATGTCTGTCCCTTTATCCCTTTATATGCTTAGAGCTTTTAAACTACGTAACATATTTTGATGAGGTTTTTATGATTCAAGAGAAAACTTTATATTTATCATATCATGCATAAAATATTAGAGAAACACTGATTATTTCATAGGTTTCTAATGTGATGTCTATGAGAGACATTCTGTAGTTTATTTACTATAAGTTTTGCACCTGTGCGAAACCAGGGCGGGTCCCTAGTTGTACATACAATTATATTATCAGTACGCACCTGTATCTTCTATCTGCTGCATAATCAGTAGGGTCATAGAGATCATGTGCGTTATACCGGGGCGTTCTAGATGAACCTCTGCTAAAACTCGGTGCCCTAGTACGTGTTCCACTTGCGTCATACCTTAAAATTACATATAAATATTTAAATTTAATAAAAAATACACTTTCTAAATATCCAGACTAAAACTAAATAACATAATATACCTCAGGTTGTCGTGCCTCGCAGATGGTAAAAACCGGTTGGTTATATCGCCAGATATTCTTTCTGATCCCATCAGTGCAGACGATCCTCCATGTTTTTCTAACTGTTCGTAAAATGCGTCCTAAAACAAAAAATAAAATCGTATTATATATCTAACCAGTAAGAGCTGCCCTACTATATGGGCATCTGCCTTGCTCGGAAATAATGTAACTTGGATGCTCATGATAATGGTGTATGAATTGTGAAAATAGGAAATACATATATCATGTATTTAACAAACAACAATAAACATTTTTTATTATATCAGTCAATATAATAGTATTGTGTATAATACAAGTTTAGAAACACTCATTAAATGTCATGTATTTAGTGAACTCTTCGCAAACAGACTAGACATCATAAATCAACAGATGTATGTATGTATTGCTACGTGTTTTAAATGAATATTATTATTGATATTTATGTAATTACCTCATAACATGTAATATTTAATTTGGATTCAAAATGTATTCGTTTTTTTTTATAATCAGGGTATCAGAGTAAATTCCTGCCACGAAGACACCCTTAAAATCAATGCATCAATGTTGTGTTACTAAGCTAAGGTAGGATTTTAACCATTGTACAAAAGTTATTTTAAATAAATAAAGTTATTTTACTGGCTACTTTACCCTCTAAATCAGAACACGGCAATGGCATGCACTTACATTATGGCGGAAGGGATAGGTAAGGCGGGTAGGCGAGCCTTTGCTAAACACTTCAACCAATTAAAGATCACAGTGTTAGTGTCAGTAAAGTTACGTGCTGCCTGGCAAGTAGGCAAGTTGGCCTATTCTACAAGGAAACCCAGCCAAAAATGAGGTGTTCCAATTGGATCACATTCTCGCTTTCGTCTCGCGTCGTCTTCATTGTTACGATTCTTATTTACTCTTCGACGTTTTTCGGTGGCTATGTGGCACTTTAGATTTTCCAAGGACGACTAGCGTGCCTCGGTTCTATTTGTTAGACAAGAATGTGTCGGGCGTGTGTATACCTGGCACTCGCGGGAGGCGTAGTCCACACAAAGGCGCGGGTGGTCGGGCTCGGCGGCTGACAGTTGCGCGGCCACGCGGCGCAGCTCGCGCACGGCGCCGCCCGCGGCCGCCGCCTGCTCGAAGTGCACCAGCGCCGCGCCCGCCGCGCGGTCCACGCACACCGACGTCGCCGCGCCGCACCGCGACACCGCGCCCAGCACCTGGCCCACAAAAAATTACTTCGTTACATATGCGTATTATAATACTCTATTTCATCAGAACTGCTGGAATTCTATAGAATGTGACAAATATAATTATTACAACTAAATCTCTAGCACAATTTCTTTATTTATTGCACATTTCGTGAAATGTATATTTTTTGTTTTCATTTCCTAGCACTAGCGTTGAATCGCCATTAACAAATCACATTATCCAGATATTCGGTGCCAAGCAACGCTTTGTTATTAAACATTCGTTTTACAAATTGGCTCAAGCATAGTGTTGGTAAAGGATAAATGTCGCGTAACAGTTATCCCTTACCAACTAAATACATTAACTTGTTAATTATAGTCTACGGATTCCGTATGTTACTCACAGGAGTTTAACATAATCGTACATAGTTACAAAAATAACAATCAATTATTTTTTTTGAATCAGATTACAAATACTATTAGCTACTGCTATAAGTGTATAAAAACATGAAAATATACACACTTGTTTCTCTGTATGTTCGGTGAGCCCGTCGACCCACACACAAGTGGTGGCGACGGGTTTCCCAAACCCCAGCTTGACTCGCGAGCTGCCGACGTACTCGCCGTCCATCGCTCGAATCGCCTCTACGACGCTCGATATTGAAGCATACTGACAGAAAGCGTAGCCCGCGCCGCCGCCGCTTCCCTTCTTTATATCAATCTCTATTATCCTCCCAAAGTGTTTAAATTTATCTCGTAACTGTTGTTGCGTTACGTCCTTCTCCAAATTGCCAATAAATAACGTCCTGGTCGCCTTTGGATGGTACTCGTCGATATCAGTCTCATAGGGTTTTGCAGACTCTGCATCGTCATCGCAACTCTGATGGGGCGCCACTGAGATCTTGCAACCAAAAAAAAGTTTATCTTGAGATACTTCGAGAGCCTTGTCTACGTCGGACGGTTTCTTAAATCGGACCACGGCGTACCGGTCAGCATTCTGACCCACTACTTTGACCCACACCACCTTCCCGTGCTTTTTGTATTCGTGGTAAAGCCCGTCTTTTAGTGAACTATCTGTCGATCTTGTAGGTAAGTTCCGGACGCAAATCGCTAAAGGTCTTCCGTTTGCCGTTGCTGGCCACTGTAAGCATAGAAGTGCCATTCCATGTAATACGTACGTATATGGGACATGCTAAATTAAGAGATAATATATAAATAAATATTCCTGGACCTATCACACATGGGACTAACCTCAAAGTATACAAATTATTCGCCTGTGATATGACATACATATATACCAGAATAAATTTAATAAAAACCCAGACCCATAAATGCGAATTCTATGTTCATTACACAAGCGCCCATACTCGCCTATAATCGAATCCAAGCCTCGCTATTCGTCGACGTGTTAAGGCAACTACGCTCACTACTCGGCTAGCGAGACCGTCAATGGACGAAGACACTCGTTTAATGAGAGAGGCATTGCAATGTAAACCACAAATTAAAATATATATATATCGTCATGGCCATATATCCTGGAAAGGGTAGGCAAATCCATCGCCAATTGCGCAAAAATCCTATCCCAGGCAACGTAATGTTTTTCAGAAAAACTGAAAAAACTCATAGAGAACATGTTGCCCGATAATAGCCGATAATAATAGAATCGAAACCGGGACCTCTCGCGTCAAATTTGGACACCAACTTCACTCGACCACAGAGGCGATGGGACAACTTTTAACATTTTTAACAGGTTTAATTATTAAAACGTTTAAGACAGCAAATCAAATTTTATTGGCATATTTCTTTACATCTTTCCAGTCAGGAAAAGTGTACTTACTGCCTGAGGACCGAGGTCCAACTGAGAAACATTTAAAGTTGTACGTAAATGTATTCTAGAGAGCTAAGTGAAGGTATTAGCGTGATAGATGATTTGTTCGAACTCGTATTACTGATTGAGTTAAGCAATTTTAAAACAAGAATCATCGACAGGCGGCTTGAATGAATGAATGGATGGATAAAGTGATATTGTGCGCCAAGTGCGAGAATAAATTTTTAAATATACGTGTATTCATTGGCACACAAAGGTGGTCTTTGATATGACGGTGGAACTGGCCCATCACATCACGTTACTCGGAGATGCTCGAAATCTTAATGACTGATAAAGTCCGAAACGAGATTAACAGGCAGAAGGTCACAATGACATACTTCAGAAATGTAGCAAACTGAATTAGCGGTGGGCTGGTCACATCTGCCGGAGATACGGAACTTGTGGTTTACTTTGGGATTGTACATATAAAACAGTGGAGTGAATTTTTTGGTGATATGTATGAATATGCCCAAGATGCTTCTGCTGTGTCTGAGCATACAAATGACTCAG
>DVZN01000027.1:0-22005 GCA_018237365.1 Caria ino melicerta
GATATGTGCCCGATTGGCGACGGACTTGCCACCCGTCACATCATGGGACGTAATATCGTCGGCTAAACGTGGGTGTATACTAGTATGTAGTATGTACCTCTGCCTACCCTTCTGAGGACATATGGGCGTGACGATATTTATTTTATTTATTTAATGTAAATTTAAATGAATGTCATTAAATGAAAATGTTGAATACATAATATGTGATGTTTTTTGCATACCAAAAATTGTTTGGTAAAATGGGAAGGATGCTTTTAAGTGAAATAAGATCATCATATTTACTTCTATTGTGGGCAAATAGAGATTTTATTTATTT
The DNA here is from genome assembly GCA_018237365.1 of Caria ino melicerta. NCBI lineage: Eukaryota > Metazoa > Arthropoda > Insecta > Lepidoptera > Riodinidae > Caria > Caria ino. Next base: position 317 of record DVZN01000027.1, read on the forward strand.
ATTTTATATATTTACCTCCCCCATTAAATCGGAGCTCATTAATACACTGACGTAATGGCGGCAAAAACTACCCAACGGATATTACTGACATTTGGCGTAGTTATAGACTGTACCACCGAGCATCAAATAGGATACTTTTATCCGACTTCACATAAACGGAGGCAGTGTTTTTGTAAAATTTGTTTAAAATAAACCGACGCAGTCGAAGTCGCGAGTAACAGCTACTTATAATATTATTCATGCAAGTTACTGGTTTTGCTTTTTACAGTATCTTTAAAAAAAGGCTAAAATTCAAGTTACAATTACTTTTCTTTTAATACTGAAGATGCTGTGTATGTGTTTATAATAGTGCCTTAGATAACTTTATTAAAAAAACAAGTTTTGTAGAAATAAATAAATAAAATATTAAAAAAATAAAACCCATGAAACCTCTTTTAAGACCCATGCGAACAAAGTCACGTAACACCTAGTAATAATAAATATGCAATCTTTTTGCATCTAAGCCATTACGATTTCCAATTGCTAATGTAATTGATATAGATGTCTCTGTTGATTTACGTTTTTATAATATCCTATTTTGTTTTTGTTTGTCAACCATTAGGACTTTGGTTTCATTATCTGTATGCCTTATTTGTTTTGTATTTTGTTCACACTGTGGAATAGGCTTAATATAATATTAATCTTAGTTTTAAATCAAAATATGTCATAATGCAGATTATAAAAACATAGTTGTGAAGCAGCTACTGCAGAGTTTTGGCGGGATCGCGTCCAGACATGGGCGTGGGTTTATTCATAAATAAATAAATATAAATATCACTGGACTAATCACACATATTGATCTAACCCCAAAGTAAACAAATTATTTACTTGTGTTATGGGTGTTAGTCAACGATATATACATAGAAATACATATTTAAATACCATACAAGCTTGCCACCACCTGCCTGGCATCAATATAGACTGACTATGACCGACTTACAATGAAATTAATACGCGAGGACTCTGGGAACATCAAAATATGAAGAATAATATTGAAACGGTAGACTAAGCTGTATGGACTGAGATCTTTTGCCTTCTTTGACAGATATAATGATAAGAAAAAGCTACTTTTTTCTGCAGTCTATTATTTAATTTATTCGTTCGTATGTGTGTTTATACAAGGCATCAAAACAACCTTATAATGCGAGTTTTAGGTTCAATTGTGCGTGTCACTCTACACCTGTTGGTAAAAAATGTAATCTATAGACATTTATTTATGATGGTCTTTTTGTATAACCAATACAAAACGAATAAAATGTTTCGGCTAATTTTCGAATAGATACATATATAAATACTAGAATAAATAACCCAGAAATGCGAACATCTATGTTCATCACACAAACGCCCGTTTCCGCTTAGATCTTTCAAATTACGCAACGGATTTTAATGCAGTTTTTTCTAATAGATAGAGTGATTTAAGAGGAAGGTTTATAGGTATAATACATGTATAAATTAATAGAGAAACACACATCATTTTAGAGATTTCTAATGTGATGTCCTTAAGAGACCTTCTGTAGTACATTTACTATCAGTTTTGCACCCGTGCTTAATCGTGGTGGGTCGCTAGTAAATTTATAAGTAACGGAGTTTTGAGGTAACAAACAAAAGTACAGCCAAATTCAGAACCTCCTCCTTTTTGAGCGTGGGTTAAAAACGTTTGATTACTAGAAACAGGTAATTATTAATTATTATTTTATTATCATTATGTTCACCGGAAATAGTACATATCCACCCGCTGCGATACATTTGAGATGCTCTTGATACCGTCGATAGTTTTACAGTCTGCTAGCTTACAAGTTAATTCTCACAAATCTTCACCCATCAAGAATTTGTATTTAAATACAAAACACATTGTCTACTAAGTTAAGGAAGTCTGATGTTTACGAAATTATAATATCTTACTTGTTATGGTGGTTCCGACAAAATTATGTAAATTATTTTGTTGGAATTGGTTGTTCGATTAACTTGTATTATTTTTCAAGTATTTTGTTATATAAATATAAATTTTATAAACTTACTGCCAGTTTTTGAAATGCGAATTAATGTTAATCTAAGATTATTGATTATTTTGTTGATAATTTAATGCATCGGAAAGTCTAACAGAAGTTTTAGTACTTTCACGCCTATTATCCCCGACGGTGTAGGCAAAGTGTACTAGTATCTCCACGACTCGTAAGTCCAGTAGATATACTAGAACACCCACGATTAGCCAAGATACTAGGGCCTATGATGTGATAGGTGGCAAAGCTATCGGCACTTCGGGCACATTCCAATCTCGGGCAATGTCATGCTTATTCAGAATAATCTGAAAAATATTTTAAGAAAAGTTGTCCGACCTGGAAATTGAACCCGGGACCTAAGCGGCTAGCGGTCTTAGCAGGCGACTTCTGTACCGTTACATCACATAGGCGATAACTTACAAACTTACCTTGGCAATATTACATGGTGGTCTTGCCCCAATGTCTTCAAGTGCCTATGTGCTTGCCTTTGACGTGTTCTGGTTTATATGCCGGTCTGTTTTGGGCCGGTAAATAAGCCCTAGCTTATTTTATAACGTCTTATTTTACGTCATCACAGCGCCTCGCAAACAGACTTTGGCCTTACGAAATGTTAATGTCCCGGTCGGGTTGTAGCCATGTCGTCGTACCTGGAGTCGGCGAGCCTGGCGCGGGCGGCGGGCGTGCTGTGGCAGCTGGCGGAGCTGGCGGAGACCGACATGGGCGGCACCTCGGGCGGGATCTACAGCCTCGGGCTCTCCGCCGCCGCCATGGCTGTCGCTAGGTACTGCTGGCAGATCACTCTTTAAGAATTGACTGAAAGTAAAATGTTTAAAAAATCGAAATGTTACACATACATACATATCTTCACGCCAAGTTCCTTACAAGGTTGGCAGAGAGTATCGAGTGCCAAGTGTCACGAGTCCTACATATTTGCCTAGCTTCCTCCACATTCATTACTCTCATACACGTCGGTTTCGGAGACTTTAGACCCCACCCTCGGATAATTCACGGGCGATTTGGTCATGGAATGTCAACCTAGGTCTCCCCGGGTACCTACAGCCATCCACACGTTATTTATCATAGAAATGTTAACAACAAAACACATATTGAGTTGGTATCTTAAAAATTACTATATTTGGGTAAGTACTACCTAAATATAGTAATTTTCAAGTAGGTACTTACTCAAGGTATTTTACTTAGAAGACTGTTTGGCTAGTTTTAACGTACTATATGGATGTTGATTTTATAGAAACGAGCCGCTTAACTCGCTTTTATTTAATTGCAAGTGGTTTAAAATATCATAAAATCTTACAAAACTAAAAAAGAGTATATGTGTCTATGTAATGGAGGGTAGATAACCTTTTAGGCTTTGATCAGGTGTTGGGTATATTCCAATAAGGGAGCAATACTTATGCCACTGAAATTTCGAATTATAACGTGTCTTAGTCACTACGTAGAAATTGGCGAAATCACATTGCCCCAGGCAGTGGTCAGAAGGTATTATATAAAAAAAACACAAACGTAATACAGTTTGAATATGTCAATTGTGCTGTCAGCTGTCAAGTTATTACGCAAAACGCGCTATTTTGTTTTTTTTAATTATGTAAAAGCATAATTGCTAGGAATTCTTTTATTTGATATTTATATTTCTACGAATTATTATTTTTTAATCCAGCATGCCAGACAAGAGTATAGAAAATTATGGTATCGATAATATATGGGACATCTGTAGTCTGAGTTTACAGTTTACAATCGAGAAACTCGCTATTGGTTACGGAAAGAACTAAATACAAATACAAATATAGCCAGTAATTTACGTCAGACGCCAGCGAATTTCTCGATAGTAAACTCAAGGTAGACGCACTTACTAAACACCCTTTGATTGTTTACTCTCCAGATAGAGTCTCACGCTGGAATCGCTACTGTCAAAAACAGTTTAACTTTTCAACACAAACGCGTAACTTTACACTGATATACACACGTAGTCTATCGCTTCTGCGCATGTGCAATGTCAGATATTTTTGTTGTGTTATCTGAAAGCCGTTCATGTACTTTTCGTGCATTATCTGTGAGCGACTAAGAAATTCGAAACAGATAAAACGGCAACAATTGGCGCCTATTTTTAGAGGCCATTTTGGCCACCATCCTTTATCTAGGAGTAATACGAGGGGCGATCAAAAAGTTTCCGATTATCAATATTTCTAACTAATATTTAAAAGTAGTCGTATTTTTTTCTGATGACACATTTATCCATAATAGTTGTGGTAAAAATTTGAGTGGTAATTATTACTTGCAATTTTTTTACGATAATTTGAATTCGGACTGTGGCAGTATTATGAATAAAATGGATAAAATTGAAATCCGCGCAGTGATAAAGTATTTTGTTATAAAAAAAATGTCCACAAAGGATATATTTAATGAACTTTCATCGACTTTGGGTGACAGTGCTCCGTCTTATTCTACGGTTCAATTTTGGTGTGCGGAGTTTAAACGTGGTAGAACCAGCTGTGAAGATGAAAGCCGCTCTGGACGTCCCTGCACCTCAACCACCCAAGAAAACAAAAATCAAGTCGAACAAATTGTTTTGAATGATAGACGTGTTACTATTCGTTATATAGCTGAGACCCTAAAGATTTCTTATGGCAGCGTTCAATCTATTTTAACGGACTATTTACACTTCAAAAAGGTTTCTGCAAGATGAGTGCCTAAAATGTTGACAGACGGTCAGAAGCAAATGCGAGTGGAAATTTCAAAAAAAAATTTAACCTTGATGCAGGCCGACATGGATTTATTTTTGCGACGTTTTATAACTGCAGATGAGACGTGGGTACATCACTTCGATCCCGAAACGAAAAAACAAAGTATGGTATGGAAAAGGCCATCCTCACCACCGCCAAAAAAATTCCGTGTTCATTCGTCGGCTGGCAAAGTCATGGCCACTGTATTCTGGGATGCTGATGGAATCATTCTCATTGATTATTTAGATAAAGGAAAGACAATCACTGGTCCATATTATGCATCATTGATTAGGAAACTCCGCGAAGAAATTAAAAAAAAAACGCCGTGGAAAATTGAGCTCTGTGGTGCTTTTTCATCACGATAACGCGCCTGCACATCGGTCTGAAGTAGTTCTCGCTGCCATCCAAGAGGCAGGGTTTGAATTAATGGAGCACCCGCCATATTCACCCGACTTAGCACCCAGTGACTTCTATCTTTTTCCCATTTAAAAAGAACACATCAGAGGTATAAAATTTGACAATAATGAAGAGATCATGGCCGCTGTAGAGGAGTTTTTCGAGATCCAAGAAAACGATTTTTTTTCTAACGGAATTAGACATCTTGAAAAACGTTATATGAAGTGTATTAATGTAGAAGGAGACTACGTTGAAAAATAAAATATTTTTTTAATAATACAAAAATATTTCATTTTATTACCGGAAACTTTTTGATCGCCCCTCGTACCTAAAATGTGTACTAGGTACCCTTCACTAAACCAGAACGCCATCATCTACAAGCTCCGATTTTGTAACTAAAGTTACTTTGTAAGTACCAAGGGATATTTACAAACTATAAGGCTAAAAATAGAAGCTTTGTAAGGTAGAAGCATACCTATGTACTGCAAAAGTATATTTTCTTTCAGATTCGCATTAGCACCGTATTAGTACCGCAATAGTACTGTAATGACCGCTCTCCGGTTGATGACGTCAATTGCGTAGTATTATCTTGGTTGTGGTAGCATTGAACATTCGTAAATTATGAATCATTCGCTTATTATTTTTGTGAAACGTGATATTTCATGTGGGAGAACGGATTGCAAATGAAGCGTAAATTTGTGCAGGCCTTTGTTATTTTTGTTTGTTTTCTCTAATGCATTAATGACCACTGTCCGAGTACTAATTTAATTTTAGCTTCTATACGGTTGGGCCTTTTTATTGGGAGTTACACTACGTTATTAGGTATTGGACGATATTCGATGAAGTAGAGATTAGCATATAGATTATCGGTAATTAGTAAGGTGCTTCCATAACGAATTCGGCAAACACATTATGTTGGCGGTCCATTCAATTAGGTACAATGGATTAGTGGACTTTTTATTTAATCAATTGCATTTATTAGAAAAAAAATTAATATTTCATGTAAGAATAATTGGAATTAGTATCGCAAATGATAACATGCTAATTAGTCATTCCTCTAACATTGCTATAACCAGGGTAGTTAAAAACTATGGGTTAGATTTTAATTGGGGGCTTATTGAAAAGTTACTACAAGTGTCGGAGCCAGGACGTAACCTTCGGAAGGTGGTGCCGTTATCTGGACCAAGGTGGTCAACAAAAACTACGCCACAGTACCGTAGCCGCCTGAAGAGCACTTGTCACTCACCTTCGGCCGAGTATTAAACTGCCAATCGAGGTAATTTAAAAAAAGAGAAGTCGTAGATGAGAGATTTCAGGGACAAATAGACTTGGCCAGATCCAAAAAAGTACTTTGGTGTCTACATGTCTTGCAAAAGCTGTGGAAAATCGTAGGTAATGATTTGTAGGCGTCAAATTGTTTGTAAAATTAATAATATTTCTATCGCCAACGCAGTTAGATACTTAAACAACTGGCGATCGTTGCTTTATACAGGTAGCAGTATACATTTTACAGTCTATGTATTGACAGGAATTCAAATCCACACGAAGTGTCACTACGAAAAGCATGACTTCGTTCAAATTCCTTGTTACAAATTAACATTCAATATTAATTTTACACTGGAGATCGTCACAGTTAAATTCAATTGCAATTGTTAGTAACTTGTATTTATGTAATATGCCATTAAACGGTTAGTGGGTACTAACCGTTTAATGACAAAACTCAACCCAACGATATCATTTTACGGGGAAACCGACCTCACGGATCCAGCGAAACTGCATCTTGCACGGGAATCTGTCCAAGTGATGACTGGTCTTGTGCGATAAATTACGTCGTTGCACGTTATCAAGCCCCTTCTCGCTCAAAGTATTCTTTGCTCAGTACAACGCGATATCGAATGGTCATAATTATCGAAATCGGATATCATGAAACGAAATTATATCCCAGTAAACGAAAAATACTTAACATCAGCCCGGAAGCACACGTACGTACTGACGATATGTCAAGAGATAGAGCCTATGATTTAGCGGATGATGACTAAAAATACATCTTTTTTGCTTTTGTGCAGAATTGAGATGTAGTCATAAACCTATTAATACAAATAAATTAACCGATATAGTCCAGTCGGTATGCTCAAACGCCGTTTTCAATAACTGAGAAAATTTCAACGAATTTGAAAGCTTCGATTCAGAAATAGGAAACACCAAACGCATTGAGTATTTGTACTACAGAACTATAAACAAACTAATGAAAATATTACACAATATATTTCTAAAATATGTAGATACTTGTCTAAAACTAGTTTTATCGTGTTTCACTTTCCGGAAAAGTGACGGCGAAGAATTACTGTTACTTGGACAAATAAAAAACATACACCAGCTAGCTCTACATACAGCTCTTATGGGCGTTAACATCCATATCTCCCAAATACTTGACTATTTTCCCAGGTTTCCAAATAAGGAATCCCAGCGATCTAAACGATGCGAGAATTTTTTTCTTCCCCAAAATTTAAGGAATAACAATAATTCAAATAGTAAAAAAGTGTGGTGTTGGTCACATGATTGGAAAAATTGCTTTAAACGAATGGAAATAAATTCTAGTCATAATTTTAATAAAAAACAACGAATATTAGTTTTGTTTAACTCTATTTATCATTATAGTTTACTGTCCTTAATTAAATGTCCAGCTACAGAATTATACCTTAAAATTGAATACATATTCAACCTTTGAATTTAAATACTTTTTTCTATTTATTTATTCTTTTATTTACAGCCATTGAAAGCATAATAATCGGACCAAATTATGCAAATAATAGTTACTGAGATCTCAATAGGGTTTTATATTTGTATGTACTTTCACTTCACTATCTTGCATGTCCCTAATTAGTTGACCACGACTGTATGTATGATAGTGATGCTCAATTAACACAGGTAAATATATTATGCGTGTAATCGGATATTAATGTAGGTAAATTTTTAAGAACTGATTTTAATTTAGAAAATAGTAATTGACTATTGCGTTTGTTAATTTGAATAAAAAGATTTGAGTTTGAATTTAACATGTAGTAGTGTGCAAAACATTGAAATCTTTCGCAGTTTACTGCAATAGAATTATTAGTTTTTATCTACATTTTTATGTCTTGTTTTACTCAGATACAGACATCTTCAAATGAAGCACACTAAAGAGTGGATGTTCAGGAACAAGATGATACTCTTCATTAGGTACATTTTTTTATAGATTTATAAGTATTATTGTATTGTATGTGTTGTAAAATGTAATGGAAATAGGGGAAATTGATTTTTTTAATTATTATTTTTGAGGTTGGGTCTTATGTTTTGATTTTGAAATTATTACTTGTTTGATAATGTATTAATAACACCGTTAGTTCCTACTAACAAAATATATTATACATACAGAAAAAATCAGTAAATGAGCTCAATAATTAGTTAAAGAAATTAATGGTTTGAGTGTTTGCAGGTTTCAATATTATCGACTAAGCCCGAAATTGTAACAGTTGTTACAGAAAATAATGAGGAAGAACAGGTAATACACTTTATTGTTTTTTACAATAAACAAATATCACTTGACAAACTGATCAAGCTAAGGATTATTTGCGTGTGTCAACGATACTAATACTAACCTAATACATATTATATAAAAACTGAGAATAAATTTAATAAACACCAGACATTATATTCATCATTGTCATTCAGACTGATAATTATATTGCTTTGTTACTATACCAAAAAGCTACTTAAAAGTATGTATTATGTATGATATTTTATCGTTCAATACATCCCCTCTACTACAACAACTTACATGAACATAATCATGTGCGCTTCGCGCACGATTGTTCGTAATTGTTGTTGTAGTAGAGGGGATGTATTGAACGATAAAATATCGGTTCAAGTTATATAAGTCCTTTACGGCGAACGGTTGAACACATTTGTGGTTAACACTTTACAAGTAACGTTTCAACATTGATTCTTTTAAGGAATTTTTGATATTTAAAAATGGACAACAATCAATATCAAATTTCGTCACAAGAAAACGAAGGGTGTGTGAAGATTGTGGCTTTGAACGAGCCAGCATTGGAAACAACGGAACATTTGATGGAACCGACGAATACCCAATATACGAAGTATATTTTGGAGACTAACGAGAAACCTCAAGATGCTATAAATAAATTTATAACATCTAATGGAAAGAAAACAACGCTAAAAAATAAAATCTATGGGGTATGTTTTAAAAACAAAGCTAATGTCAAATTAAATTGTGTTTAATATAATATGATTAAATTCTCTATGTACTCCTAACTCCATTAAATTGTAAGGCAAACAATTATGAGAATCTTCTAACAATAAGAAATAGCTATTATCAATGAATACCACTGATAATATCTAACTTGAAGCTAGAACTATTGTGACAGGAATATGAAAGGTGGAAGAGTTGTCATTGAACTATACAGACTAAGCAGTGGTTGTGGTGCCTTATAATAATAGTAACAGGATGGCATTTGCAAGCCCAACTGTGACCTCATTAACCAGTTATATATGTCTACTTAAAATGTCTAGATTCAAATATAATCTCTACACTCAGAAAAATAAGTTAAATAAGTTACAGTATGTAGTAATATTATATTCTTTTTCAGAAAATAAGTAATTACAAGTAATAGTGAACGAGATCTCGCAATTATAAATTCGATCACAGCTGAAAGACAGTTAAAAATAAAGCAAATGACTGAAGCACATGAATGGGCTAAAAAAGAGCATTTGCTTAGACTGTCTAATTTAGAATTATATGTAGTGAAGAAGTAGAAGTAAGTAAAGTAGAAGGTTGTGTATAAACTAAGTAAGTTGAACCCTTGACGTACCAACAATTCATATCGTATTTCGTACAATTAAATTTTCGGTCCACATTATCTAATTTTATTTAGCAAATGCCCCCAATATGTATCGCATTGTTTGATCCAGAAAATATATTTTTTGTTTCAGATTTGGACGTACCTGACTAACGTTAATCACTTTGTAGTTCCTAAGAGCAACTGACTGAAAAATGGGCGAGTCTTTTTATTACTATGATAATTTGCCGATAATCAGGCACCCTATAAAATAGAATTTGCGTTTAAGTGTAATGTAGAGACCGCAGAAGCTGATCCAGAAGAAGTTAGTATATTCCTCCAGAGAAATAACTGCCGATTTTGATTGAACGACCGGTACAATCAAAATCGGCCGTTATTTCTCCACGTTGGTATTTCTGCTGCTAGTAATTTTCTGCGCTCATTAATTTGATTATATCAATTCTTAGATTACAATTGTTGAAATCAAACATAGAGGCCAATTATTAAGCTCAATCGTTATCTGGATATTGTTTGTGAATTTTTTAAACGGACACATGTAAAAAAACATGATGTAGAGCGGCGATTGAATAATTTAAGGCGTTTAAATTGGGGCATGTTTCATTGCGAGACTTCATCAAGTCTCGCAATGACATACAATGACATACATGACATGTACATATGTGTTAAATTAAAGATTGTAAATTTAATGTAGTTTAAGATCGAACTACATTTGAGTTAAATTGAAGATTGTAAATTTTATAATGCAGTGGCCCTGAAGATGCTTTAATTAGCGAAACCGGTAGGCCTATAAAATAATAATAAAATAAAATAATAATGTGAATGTGTACAAGTGACTTATTAATCGAGACCCAAGCTAGTTACATATATATAATTAAGTTTATATTTGCACAGTAGGGCAATGAAGTTCAGTTTAAAAGGGTCAATAGGTAAGGCAGGTCACAATAATAATTATAGCGTAATATCGGCTGCCCCGGACTGTAAGCGGATTATTGTTACGTTTGTTTGCGGAAATAGGACCAAACAAGGGTGACCAGATATTTTATTATACATAGTTGTTTCATTTATTAGTTACTAGCAATTCCCCGTGGCTTCGCCTGCTTGTGTTTTCGATTTCTTCAAGAAGACTTCATCAAGAAGAGGACGTAGACATCATCAAGTCTACGTCCAATATAAATAAAAAATGGACCGTGTCGGAAAGAAATGTAATGAAATTAAAAAGCTAATTCGGGCGAAAATTGGCGACGCTACCATGAAAAAGTTACAAACAAGAGCAAGGAAAGTTCTAATTAAAAGCGAAAACCTGAGTACAAAAATAAAACAAATCAGCGGAACCGTCTACCAGTTCCAGAAAAAGTACGATTCCACCTTTCTCATGTAAGAAAGTTTATAAGTAGAAGTCTGACAAACCCTGTCTGTGTGCGTAAATATATGACACGCTAATTATTATTTTGTGTTATTGTAATCTTCAGCAATCGCCCGCTTTGTTATGAAAGTAAAGCTGGTATTTATCATCATTTTATTTTAAACAACAATTCAAAGTTACGATTTAAGTAATAACTATGTATAATTGTGTCATAAACCAGTTTTTCGAAATCAAGAGCGTCGGATGATTAAAAAGGGGTTCTATAAGTGGACACTCCAGTCTGCCGAGATGCCAAGGTTTACCGTAAGATGACTTTTTATGTCATATTAGTACAATTCAAATAATTTTCTAATCATGGAGATCTATAACTATCTAACCAACATAAAAGTGCTCCTTTATAAAAAACAAGCCAATTCCATAACCTCGTTTGTAAAAGTTCATTCGTAGATTAATAATCTGTATTGTGTTGTTCAGAAAATGTTTATAGCTGTTTATTGCGATGGTCAAACATTTCCAATATAACTACAACTGAGAAAACTTTAAGTATATCCTTACAGCTCTTTGTTAGCCAGGATAGTTATTTTTACTTACAATACAATACATATATCTTGTTTAGAATTAATTTTAAGAAATGCAAAAATAGACTTCTCTAAATAAAATTCTCTCAGTCTCATCTCTAAACAAGTTCGGGCGATGCAACGATATGATAGTTATTTTTTCTAGGATCAGGAGATGGATCACGTGAGACAAATATTTCGCAACATAGAAAAGCTGGTCAGAGCAAAAGCTTACGATGCATTCCAGCTAAAGGAACTTCCAATGATCGGTGAAGTTTATTCGGAAAAGTTACAACTACTTCTGTTTAAAGTACAACAGGACTCTAAATTTGAGTTCAGAACAAAACTTTTCTATCAAATTTTCATTACAGCTCAAGGAGAAAATATATGTCCCAAGCGAAAGTAGGACAAAATGGAAGAATTAAGCTCAGCTGAGTCTGGTGGCAGTCCTGTTGTTAAAAAAGTCCGAAGAGAGTGCCTGGATTCACGGCAGGGTTCTGATGCAGATAGCGAAGAAGATTTATCAGGTTACTAGCCGCGTCCACCAAAAGGTAACTTTCAGAAATCAGGACATGGAATGCATAGTTACTTACCTAATTATCAAGATTTAAGCCTCATAAAAGCTAAAAAACGAAAACATAGGGCAGAATTTCGTGGTGTAGAAGATTTTTTTATTGATTATTATTATAAATTGAATTGATTATTATTGCATACTGAAATAAAGAATATTTTATTCTATAAAATCATTGGTCATGTTTCCATTAACATGATCCTAGTTATCTATCATTTCTTATAAAAAATTAACATCAAAAAATAAAATATCTTTATGCCCATATCCACGAAAGCGTAGGCAGAGATGCATACTAGTATGTACCCTCTATTAGCCAATGATATAAAGTCCCAGATGTACAGGTGGCAAAACCGTGGCCATAACGGGCACAAATCCAAACTCAGGCTAAACAAGTTTTCACTTCAAAAACTAATATTTTAAAGGAATTGTTACATTCCTACAATATATAACAATATACGATTAATGTTAATTTGTCTACTTTACTTCAACCGTAACAGAAAAGACAGTAACAACAGTAAAAAAGTTTCGTCAAAAGTAAAAGAATTGTAGAGCTTGAAATATGCTCTCGCAGGGGACGATAGGTTTATCGAAAAATTTAAAGCTACTAACATCTTGTAAAATAGATAAAAAATCGAAGCCGAGACCTTATATAACAAATCGATAAAAACGTATAGAGAAGGCCCGGGTACATCGGGCGTGTAAGGGAGAGCAAGCATTGGTTGATGAGCCCAACATCATTTGAAGAGGAAAGCCCGCCGGAGGACACTAAAAGACGGAGCCGGCAGTTAATAATTACGACCACTGGATTTGACTTGTTCTCCAGCAGCTTCGTTGACGGGTTCAGCAGAACCAAGAAGTTCGCGGTCCTCGGCAGCTAACTGAAGGTTAACTCCAACAACATCTGGGAGAGCCACAGCAAAGTTACCTTCAGGTTCGGCAGTCCAGCCAAACGCCACTGGATGAACAGTTCCTATTACTAGTGCAATATCGGCGAGTTCCTGATCTGATTTGATGAAAATTATATACATTTAGAGCTGACCGTCCGGCACACCATGAGGGAACCTATCCACTAGGACGCTTTCACACTTTCAGTACGGGGAATTCACAGCGGTGACCTCTTCATTCAACTCAGCCCAGCTCGTCTGCTTCCGGATCAGTCATTTCCGAGCAGTTGGATTATCAGGATGGTCAACAAGTAGTACAAAGGCGCGGGAGCTAAAAGAAAACCTGGTCCGATTGTAATTCACAACATCGAGTGCTTTGATTTGCGTCCTGGACATTTGCCTGAAATTTCTGATGACGAACAACCCAGTCTCAATCCTAGACATACTTCAGAGCACCGGCAACGTTTATCAATCAGACCGTGCTCCACAGTGTCGAAGTCAGCGACTGGAACTAGAACTCCAGAGGCAGCCTCGACGCCACGTCGCTTCCACTATATCAGTTGTTTGATTTACTGTACTAAACTAGTGATAATTTTTCCTCACCAGTTTGTTTCCACTATATCAGTAGTTTTGTTCAGTGTACTAAAACAGTGACAATGTTTTTCCCACCAGTTCAGTCAACTGAACTACTGAAAATTTATTTTCACGATGTTCTGTAAACTGGACTAGAGAAAAAAAATCTCGTTTGTACAGTTGATAAATAATAATCAGGGAGAAATATTTTCGTAAAAGGCAATCCCCTGATTTAGGTCCTGGAGGTGGGCAACAGCACCTCCAGGAGACAACACAGTCCGTAACTAACATTCACTACGATCACCAACCCGCCTGCCCAGAGTGTGACTAAACCGGGGGACTAAAAGAAAATTATTTTGGTTAGGTAGTTGGGCCAGTTAAAAACAGTTAATATGTATTAATTAGTATTTGCTGCAAATAAACACATATTTTAGATGTCAATATTTATGTACGAAATTTCTTAATCAGTGCGTTTTATTTTTATAAAATACCTTTATAATATTTTTATATAAATTTACCTTTATAATATTACAAATCATCAATATCAATACGGAAATATCATACAGTTGGAACTGGAATATGATGCCATTAAATTGAAGAATATAACATGGAATATATGATATTTCCTCTGGACAAAGATTATAAAACAAAAAAAATCATGTGCCTTATATTGATAAGTAAAAATATTCCATTCCTCATTGGAAAAATAAACCGTTCAAAATTATTTGTATGTTTACAAAACAAAAAAACGTGGTCTCTGTGAGCTATCATGAAATATTTAACTCCTTATCCTGTATACGTCACATGAGGCATGCATAAAATTTACGAGAACTCTTCCCTAGTCACAGTACAATTCATTTTCTCGGTGCAACATATTTTTTTACCAAGTACTTTCTTCTGTGCTTCACAATCGTGATGCTTGTCGGTTAATGATTTATATTTTTTAAATTATTTCATACTGTTTGTATGTAAAGTAAATCATTTTTAAAGTAAGTGATTTTGGGCGCAAAGAATATTAATATACTATATTCACTTATAATATTTATAAAATACTTCATCGATTTTATGTGTAATTCTGATACAGTATTATTAAAGTAAAAAATCTAATTCAGTAAATAAAATGCGAAATAGATTTCTATGAAGCTGTGGCAGTTCAACCGCGAAATGACTATCAAAACTCTGGAATCGAATAACATTACAATCAACACGGAAATCGAAGCTTATTTTCTTATTGGTCACTTTGAAAATTTTCTAAATTTTTGTATGATATTTCAATCATACAAAAATTTGTTGGAATTTGAATATGATGCCATAAAATTGAGAACATAACATGGAATATATGATACTTCCTCTGGGTTTAGATTATGAAGCAAAAAAAAAAAAGAGTTTCAAAATGAAAGATTCATCAATTAAAAGAGAATGTGAAGAACATGACAAACAAGTAAAACGAAAAGAAATTGACGATCTCAAGAATGAGGTAGAATCAGTAAATGGCTTAATCAAAACTCTGAAATCGAATAATACATGTGTAATGTTACAGTTGAGCCCCAGTCACCAAGCATCAGCGAGTCCATGGATAGGTGATCATAAGAAAGACACAACAAAGATTGATATATCCGGTAGAATAGTACACCATGGTCACAAATTTGGTGTGGATGCTGAAGGAGTTTAAACCAACGGGGACATGATTATTAAAATTGGTAATTCCGGAAAACAAGACGTCAGCCGATGTTAAATTTAACTCTATTTTTTCAAGTCAATTATAAGGGTAATTCAGAAACTGAAAAGCTGATTTATATTTTCTGTATTTGCTGCAAATAAACACCTTTGTACGAATTTGATATTTTCCATCGTCGGCTCTTGGTAAAACTTCCACATATTCATATTTAAAAAAAATATGAATATGTGGAAGTTTTGAAGTTCAGGGCTAAAAACTTAAGTAACTTAAGTTTTTAGCCCAGATGATGCTGTAAAAGCGAAACTGGTAGGCTATATAAATAATATCAAATTAAAAGTGATTTGTAAAACAGTACAAGTTATATGTTCAAAAATATGAACCTATGAACGAAATTACTGAATCAATGTATTTTATTTTTATTAAATAGATTTCTTTTGAATTTTGTTAGAACTCATTTTTTTTGTTTCGTATAAGCATTGTTCGGTTATATGTTTTGTTCCTTTTTTGAACCATTTTGTAATAATTTTATATCATAATGTTTTTATTTATTTTCAGAACAAGCCGGACCCACAAAAATGTGAACTGTATACAGAACATGCGAAAAGAAATTGATGATCTTAAAATTATATCTACTGATTTAATAATCAACTGATTCTATATCCTTCAATTTCTTATCTTAATCAATCAAAAATCTGGAATTGATAATATTGATTCCCGTTTCTGATTTCGACTACTTTGAAAACAGCAGTCAAACCCACTGATATTAACGATTTTCAGGAAAAAAATTGAAATCATACAAACATTACGTTGAACTGGAATACAATGCAATTTAATTAAAGAATGATATAACATGAAATATAGGATACCTACTTCCACTGGGCAAAAATTATGAAATTTTTTAAAAGAACATTTTTTATACACTTTTTTCGAAACACACTTGTACACACACACTTTTTTCTGAGAAATATAAAATACATGACCTTTTAGAATTGAGTAGGTACGCTTTTTTCTTGAATGACCTTGCATCGTCAACTAAGTTTCACACTATTTTTATCAAACGATGTCTTACGAAACACATCCAATCTAACTTAATATTAGACCAACACATCTTTAACAAGTTCTGAGTTTTACAAAATAATTTGTTAGACATATTCAACCCCAATCTCAAACCTTAAAACGTTCCTTTTTGCAGTCTCTCAAATAACACTTTTAGATCCTTAACAAATAAAAACCAACATTTTCACAATGTATTCTAGAACTTTCATTACAAATCAAAACGACGAAGTTTAAAGAGAATCAAAGATTTCCACCTTTCCTTTGCAAGGCAAATAAAAATATTAAACAAATTAATACCTATACATTGTAAGAGGTATATATGTACTAGGGATATTCACTTAACATCGATATATCGAATTTATTCGATGTTTTCTTTACGATATATCGGATTGATTCGATGTTTTGTCAAATATTTATTGTATTCGATATATCGATATATTTATAGAAACATCGAATATTTGTTTTTTTTATTTTCTTTTTGTATAATCTACTAAAAAACTAAATAATTTTAACACATCTGTGATGGACCAGCTTAATTACCTAATCCATTCCATCCTGCTGACAGATCGATTGATTATTCACTCTAAATTTATATAATCTGTGGATTCTATAGGTTCATTCTATTTATTTTCACTCTCATTCACTCATTGGACTCATTCTTTGTTTTTACGTCGACTTTTGCTGTTTGGCGGTCGGTAACGCATTAAATCATTGTTTTGATTTTATATCTAAGACAAGTTTATGTAAGACTTTTACTTGCTACTATAATTAATTACTCTAAAATAATTGAGTTGATGCATCATCTGATTGCTAGTTCGAAGTTGAAAAGGTATGTAATGTTATATTCCTATTATGTTTATAAACCTAACCTAACCTCTACTTGTTTGTGACAGTGTTTTATATTTAAGATATATTATAACATAATGATATTTTATATTATAATACATTTCATAATAACAATAAATATCGCATCGAATCATTTCTTAAGTGTATTTTTCATTTCAATTTTTAAGCTTATAAACAAATTAACTCAAATACTGGTATGATACTACCTACGACACAAAATAAAATTGTAGAAAAAAATAAACATTAATTGATTTATTCTTTTATTTTAGTTAATAACAAGATGGCGCCTCCAAAGAAAAGTCATGTATGGAAGTTTTTTACGAAAATTGAGGGAAATGAGAATCTTGTAAAGTGCAAAATTTGTCAAAAACAAATTAAATCTTGTGGCAATACATCAAACCTGTTTAGCCACGTAAAAAATATCCATAAGGCTGCGTTTTTAGATATGAATAAAGAAAATTCGCAAGTGTTGAACAATGTCAACTTACTAAATATCCACAATGAAACAGTTACAAAAACAAATGAAGCAGATTCTGAACCTGTTTTTCCCAGCCCTGAACCACTGCCATCAACAAGTACAGCTGCGTCAAAAGGTATCCATGTCGATAATCCTGTACCTCCGCCATTAAAACGGCAAAAGTCGATTCATGAAAGCTTCGAAAATATATCTGCTTATTCGGAAAGTGGCAATAAAACTTTGAAAGTCAACAATGCCCTCATCTACATGATTTGCAAAGATAATCAACCTTTCACGATTGTAGAAAATGACGGTTTTCGTAATCTTATGAAAGTAACTGCACCACATTACAAGCTTCCAAGTAAGACAACGTTGACTCGCTGGGTTGATGACAAATATGATGCATTATCAGCTGTGTTTAAAAATAAACTAAAAAGTGTAGAAAATATAACACTTACAACCGATATGTGGACAGAAACAATGAGTATGAGAAGCTTTCTTGGAATTACCGGTCACTTTGGTATATGTACCGAATTTTTTTCTATTACTCTTGGAGTATATCAGTCATTTGACCGTAACACTTCGGATCATATTGCTGAGATGCTTCTGAACTCTTGTTCTGAATGGAACATTGACGTTAATAAAGTTTCGGCTGTAGTAACGGATAACGCAGCATCTATGATTAAGGCGGTCGACCTGGCTTTTGGTAAGAAACACATACCGTGTTTTGCGCACACTCTAAATTTAGTTGCGCAAAATGCGATTCAACACTGTCCAGAATTGCAAAATCTAATAACTAAGGTCAAGACTATTGTAACATGGTTCAAGCAAAGTAATACAGCAAGCAATGAATTAAGAAAAGCCACAGAAAAAGAAACAAAGTTAATTCAAGAAGTTTCAACAAGATGGAACAGCACCTACTATATGATTGAGAGATTTTTAGAGTTACGTATTGTAATCAATGAAATAATATTTCGCCATAAGACAGCGCCACCTATGCTTAATGCATCAGAACTGTCAGTTCTTTCTTCTGTGTTATTAGTTTTAAGACCGCTGGAAGCTGCTACTAAAGAAGTTTCTGGGGACAGTTACTGCACAAGCAGCAAGGTGATTCCGTTAGTTCATTGCTTGGTTTTAAAAATCCAACCTCTCCAATTGGAAGATTCGCTTGCCAATGAATTGAAATCGTTTGTGCTTAATGAAATTGAAAAAAGAATGGGCGCTATCGAGAGGGTAACTCCACTCGCCATAGCAACTGTATTGGATCCCAGGTATAAAAAAATTCACTTCCAAGACGCACTTGCTTGCTCCACAGCAGTCGCAAAAATTAAAGACTTTATGAAAAATACTACACAAAATATTGAAATGTCCGAATCAGATTCTGATCAATCTGAAAAACTAGAAGAGAGCTTTTCTTTATGGGATAATCATCACAAACTAGTAAGCAAGAGTTGGAAATCATCACAATCAGATGATGCAATTTCTGATGAATTATCAATGTACTTGCGTAGTCCAGTAGTAGGAAGGCTCAATGAGAATCCTTTAGAGATTTGGCAAGATCTAAAAATTCAATTTCCTAAGCTTTATAAGATTGCCTTCAAATATTTGACTATTGTTGGGACTTCTGTTCCATCCGAACGATTATTTTCTAAGGCTGCTCAAATAGTTAATCAACAAAGAAATAGAATGAAAGGTAAAAGATTAAGTAAACTTTTATTTTTGCAAAGTTTGTCTAAAGAGCATTGGTTTTAATTAAATAGGTAAAGTGAAAGTAAGTTTTTGCAGGTACATACCTAGATTAAGGCTAGTACTAAATAAGTCTTTTGTTTTCTTTTACTGTTTTGAAGTTATGTGATATGTAATAAATATTTCTATTAATTTGTCGTTTATATTTCACTTGCAAATGTAGGTATAACTCATTTCAGTCATCTCACCATTATCTTAGTATTACAATTCTATTTAAGTAACTATGTAATGATAGTGATTCTCATAGAAAATCACTATCATTACACTATTAGTTTAGCTATGTTACTCTGGTATCTGATTCTACATTCACACCTGCAAAATCAAAGACCACAAATTTTGCGCATTTCACTGGAAAAAGGTAATATTAAACTTTTGTGAAAAGTATTCGATAGTAGAAAAATATCGATGTTTTCTAGCGATATATCGATAAACATCGATGCTGGAATCCGATGTTTTACATCGAATATAAATATCGATATATTTTTTAAGTGGACACCCCTACCCACAGCCATCCACATTCGCAATGTATATCTGTTTAGTAAGCAAGATATCATCCATTCTTTCTACATGTCCGAACCACCGGAGCATGCAGCCTGACAAAATGCAGTTGCTTACACCCATGGCAAAAATAAAAAAGAAGAGTTTCGGGTTTTTGTGTACTTGGCAAAAAGCGGGTTTTGGCGGAATCGCGGCCAGACATTGGCGCGGGTTTATTTATAAATTCTATATTTCGTGTAAATGCAGAGTGAAGTGACCGAAATCGGTGACATTTTGTTCAGAAATGAAGAATCCGTGAAGAAAACAGTGTATCGTATGTTTCCTAGTTGCCGCTAAAACTCCCTCGAAAAGCTTAGGCAAGCTTGCCACTACCTTGCCTTGCACCAAAACTGACTGTGACCGACTTACAATGACATGACAACACAAGGACTATGATATGACGAATATTAATGAAACGGCAGACAAGGCTGTATGGACTGAGATCCTTTGTCTTTCCTTGAAAGAGATAATGGTAAGAAAAAAATATGCAAAAGGCTTGTAAATAAATTAAAACTTCTTGGTGCTGAATGAATCATTCTCGATGTACTCCATGGTGCTTTGATGTAAATTTTCCGATGTTGATATAATTCATACATTTTCTTTTGGCAACACTCTCAAGCGCTTTCAAATATATTTAATACTTGTGGTATAGAGTACCATTATCCTTTAGTTTCCGGAAAATGATTCCGCGAAAGTGCTTTATAAGCGGCACACATTTCACTCAAATTTTCCGCGATTTTCCGCTACTTAGTTATATCGGATTTCTTGTTCTTTGCTCAATAAATCACATGAAAACTATATATTTTTGTAATATGTGCAATATTAAAAAAAAAAAAATATTGCGTTTGCATTACAACACAAGAGCCTCGATGGCCTAGCGGTTAGAGCTTTGAAATTTCATTCGAGTAGTCCAGGTTCAAAACCCGCACTCTATCAATGAGTTTTTCTGACTTAAGTACATTTTCTGAGTGCTCTTACGGTGAAGGAAAACATCGTGAGGAAACCTGGATTTATGTATTCGAATTCGACCTAATCTAGGATTGGGCCTGGTTTCCCTTCTGGATTGCAGTGGTCAGATGGCAGTCGCTGTGTGTAAAAACTGGCGCACTTGTCAAATTCCCTGGATTAGGTAGCCGACCCCGATATCATCTGATATAGAAACGGGATAGGGCTAGGATGAAGAAGAAGAAGAAGATGCGCAATATTTTTTTCTTAATTTAATCTATTTAATCTATACGACCAGCAGTTGCTCCGGGCTTCTTTGCAGAATAGACCATCTGCCTTCCTGCCAGGCAGCTCGTAAAAGGCGAGTATAGGCTTACTTTCACTAACATCGTGATCTCTTACTAGGTGGTAGAGCTTCGCAGCGGCTCGCCCGGGTAGAATGGT
>DVZN01000028.1:0-21976 GCA_018237365.1 Caria ino melicerta
TTTATTTTATTGCAAATTATTTGTCTAATAATTAATTGACAGTCACAATTATCTGTTAACTCCAAAAGATTCTAACAAATGTCGATACTTTTCGACTGGATTGAGTAAGTAATCAATAGATAGCACTGCTATGGTAAACTGACATTTGTTTATATAATAAAATGTTTAATGTTTTGAATTTTTTATTAAATACCCGTGCGAAGCCGGGGCGGTCAGCTAGTAGTTAAAATATCTTGCTTTTTTCAACAGTAAGTAACATCCAATGCTACCTTCGGGGAATTAAACAAATTCCTCTAATGTTAAAGGCAAATGTGTAGCAATTTCAGTAAATTTAGAGGCAAATGTAACATTTGCACTGACAAAGTCTCATTTGGTGAACTTACTAATATGTTTATGTAAGAATTGTGATACTCAATAGCACTCAGTACTGTCTACCTACCTCACAAGTCATTTGGCGTGAATATACATGTGTACTATTATCTGTAGTAAAACATTCAAAGTTATTTATTTTTCATTAAAAGAACATATTTGAGCTCTGTGGTCGAGTGTGTCGCTGTTCAACTTTTACACAAGAGGTCCTGAGTTCTATTTCCGGGTTAGACCGCTTGTCTATTCATGAGTTTTTTCAGTTTTTCTGCATAATATAATGTTGCCTAGGATTGGATTTGTGCCCGATTGGTGATGGACTTGACACCTGTCACATCATGGACCTAATATTGTCGAATAATCGCGGGTGTATACAAGTATGTACTTTCCAGGATATATGGGTGTGATGATATATACATATTTTTATGGTAAGGCAGCGAGAAGACCAAGATTATATATATTAAGTGGGTTTGGTGAATGTATTGTATTTATAATAAAATACAATGTGTCATGTTAATAATAACTTTTAATTTGGAGTTTGAAAGTATTTATTGCACAATATAAACAAAAATATTATCATCTTACTACTCGGGTATAATCTTTGCCAAGTGTAATTAGCTCCTCATTAATTGTAACTATTTAACAATAGGATACTAAACTTATTCTTAAACAAATCAATAATCAATATAAAAACAGTAATACATTTCAGGTAGGTATTTATACATGTTTGAAGCCTAAATAAAATACTTCTTCTTCTTCCTATAAAATACTTTAGAAAGGTTAGTGCTGTGTTTAGTCTTGTCGACAAGAATCCATATTAGGCAATAAAAAATATATACAGCCAGTAGTAGTAGTACAGGAAAATTGTGGTACTTAAGAGTTTTTGTTAAAATGACGTACCTTTACACTCTCGTGAGGAAATTTGAAATCTTCATCCACGAAATTCCCTTCCTCTAACAATTTCACGTATTCCGGTCGAGTCTTCTTTATATTAATGTTTTTCTTCAATTCACCCAATGGTGTAAACATTTTGCCATTCGTTTCTTTTTCATTTTGCACAAAAAGTGATGTAACATTGTACAAATCGGCTTCCGTAATATGCGGAATGCATACTAATTGACTACTACCGATTTCTGTTTCAATTTCTTCTCTGATGAAAGGCCAGGCGTCTTCTAATTTCAACGACTTTAAATTATCTAAACTTACATCTTTACGAATCTCATGAGAATAAAGAGATTTCACCACCACTTTTAATTTTTTCGGCATTTTTACAAACAAATTATTTTAGGATTTAACACTTTTCAATTATGTTACGTCTTCGATTTAATCAGAAAAAACACAACAGCGAAATTTAATAATTTTTGCACGTGAGAAAACGACCTACCACAAATGAGAACCAAGCTGAACTGTCAATTGTCAAATGTCAACCATCAAAGCAGTCAAGTCACAAATAGAGTGTTGCCACAAATATATTTAAAAAAATCCTCGAACTTAATTATGGAAATATATAAAAATTTAGTCAATAAAACAACAAACTACTATTTAATATTTTCATAAAGTAATTGCTGATAATGCTTAGATCATAGATAAGTGGGATAATTTAAAGAAAATACCATTTCAATTAACAAATATTGACCGGACAAACGGTCAACAAACGGTTGGTTACTACATTTGTCAACGTATCCCAAGGTACTGGGTAGAAGCGGACTAATGATATGCAACAACAAAAGTATAACACAGAGCCAATCCCTAAGCTACTTCAGCATTAGCCATTGACAGTCTAAAGAAGAGACGAGTAGTCATTTAGGACTAGGTAGGTAAGTACTCGAATTGATCGTTCACTTCGGAAGTCAGATATCCAGCTGCAAATGCCATCAGAATTTTTAAATATGAAGCTTTTTTAAAGGCCTGCATGCTCTCAAACGATTTAGAGATTTTGGGAGACACAGCGAGAGTCTTACCGTGTTTCTCTCGGTAGCCTTACTTAATAAGTGTGTAGAATACATTTCAAGGTACATATAGTCAAGGTCTCGCCGGAACATGTACTAGTGGTAATTGTTGAGATCACCTTCGAGATGTGCTAGGAGTTTGTTTTTCAATACACGCTTTATAATCTTACACACAAAACGATATAGGGCGGTAGTTAATTGGGTCTGTACACTTTTTTTGAGCAGTTTTCACGATCTAGACTGGTCCCAAGTAAAACGCTAAATAGGTGTGTAAGTGAATGAAACAACTCCGGCGCACACAAAGATATAATAACCTATATATTAGTCTCTCACAACTTTTGTAAAAAATAAGGGTTTGTCACTAAAAGCATGATTATTGTGAAAGGATAAATAAAGAATTTATTTTTGTTTAAAAAATATTATTCAATATTTTTTATTCAAACCCGGCACTGGACCTGGTTTTCCTCCTGGATTGCAGAGGTCAGTTGTAAGTTTGGCATTTGGCAGTTGCTGTGCGTAAAAACTGGAGGCCTTGTCAAATCTCCTACATTAGATAGCTGACCTTTATATAATCAGATATAGAAATGGGATGATACTATGAAGAAAAACCATAAATAAATCAAGTGATATATTTGTATCCCACAGTTTAAAACTGACACTTGAATGTACACATTGTTAACTTACAAATTACACAACTATTTAAATATTTTAGCAACTTAAAATAAACTGTAGATAGAAAACATCTTTCAGGGTGCAAAGTGTGTAACATAAAATCACAATTATATCAATACTTTAATTAAAAAATAGTATATTGCAAAAGCTATAATTTTTAAATAAAATATAAATAATTAATAAATTTGGTGCATATGTAGTCAATGATCTGATAAAACAAGTAATAAATAATTATCGTCATGCCAATATATCCCCGAAAGTGTAGGCAGAGGTCCATGATTAGTCGACTATATTAGGTCCATGATGTGACGGGTGACAAGTCTTCCTATCTTGATGTTTTGCCCAACAGAAAGAAATAAGAAAGATATCCCCTTTCTAAAAGTGGTTTTACTTTAAAGTACGTTACGTTAGTTTCTGTCCCTTTATCGTAAACAGAGATTATTGTGTATATTTATATCATTATTTTGGCCCGATTGGCGACGGACTTGCCACCCATTACATCATGAGACTTAATATCGCCGGCTTATCGTGGGTGCATACTAGTATGTACCTCTGCCTATCCTTTCGAGGATACATGGGCACGACGATATTTATTTATTTATATTATCAACAAAACACACTATTTACATCTAGGTATACTTATTTGAATACAGCATTACTGTAACAGGTGGTATGGATCATTAAAATTTATATCCCGAAAGTAACCAAATGTAGATACCACCTAAAAACCACAAAAAAAACTACCCAGATTTTGCCTATTCTTAAAATTTCATATATTTTGGTGCTTTTTACCTTTTGAAATTTGATGATTTCAAAGATTCATTCAATAATCACAAAAATTTGATGAATGAAATGAATAGAACTATCCTGCTCTAGAAACAGATCATACATATTATATGATGACAATATTAATTGATGCATCACTAGCTACTAGTTTCTTAAAAAAACCTATTAATAGATAATAAAAAATGTCTATTTAATTCATAAATGACTAATAGGAAAGTGAAGAATATGTCATGGAATGTTAAAATTAGCAAATTGTGTAATGCATTCTTTAAAATCAGAGGTGCTATTTTTGGACAATAAAATACTCGTCAATCAAGGTACACGGATATGTTCAAAAATAGCACCCCAGCTATTTTTCAGTAAAACTCTTCATCCCTCTTAACCTTGAGTAAAAATTAAAAATTTGAGAAAATGAGTTTTACTCAAGTTTAAGAGAGATCTGCTATAAAAAAAACCAATTGAATGTCGGCATTAATCTGTTCAATAAATGATAAAAAATAGTACTAGTAGTGCAGTCACGCTATTGTTCACCTTTTCTGCACTAATTACACTACAAAATCCATATTTTATCATCTTTAAAAGTGATGAAGCATTTTTACTTATAATGTGAATTTCAAGATTCTTAATTTTTCCTCTCAAAATTTAACTAATCTTTCCTATTTAAAATTATGCTTTAAATCAACCCAATATTCCAAAATGGTGCATTTCAACTGACTGTATTTCCTAAGTGTTAACATACTTTTCCACAATTTTCTACTACTTATTTTTTGCCCATTAATAAATGTAGACACTGTTATTGTTCATCAATGGTTTTTACATATAATTTTTAAGTAAGAATTAAGCTGTAAATAAATATTTACATACATTATATTTAACATTATAGCTAAGTATGAAAAAAAGACACCATCTACTGTCTGATCCACATCTGAGATTATATAAATAAATTTTATAAAAATCATAGTAAAAAAGTGTTGCATTTTTATACAATATTATACAATCCCTAAAGGGGCCCTGTACTAAAATTTTCCATGAGGTCTTTTAACCCAATTATAGCAAAACTAAGGCATATTGTTTGCACATACCAGGATCTTTATAGCAAAGACACCTCATATCATTGATTCAGTGGTAGCTACGACCATATCTGTATATCAGGAAATGGAAATATACCTCCATTAAGAAAAGCAGTCACTGGTTAAAATATAATTTAACTTAAAAGATTTCAGTTCTATGATAAATTGTGGAAATACCTAATGCAATGTAAGGAAAGCATAGGTTATATTGCTCAGTTCATCAATTAACAGTCACTGCTTTTCTTAATGGAGGTATATTTCCCTTAAGAAAAGCAGTGACTGTTTTCAATCCAATCCACCAGGTTTATTTTTTCTTTCTATGAAAATAGTTTGTGGAAATACCTCATTTAATTTTCATTTACTGCAGCAGCACATTTCTGAAACCTGATTTTATCATCAATAATAATAGTTAATCTTGATGTCCAACAATAAAAACCACTTTGGAATCCAATATTATTGGAAAGTTTTACTTTGATAATTTGTCGAAACACTTCTTTCAATAAAATATTCTACATATTTTTGAAGCATGCTCATATCAAAATTGATTTTGTATAAAAAGCAGTCACAAGTTAAAATCCCATTCACATAGATCGTTTTTCTTTATTCAATAATTTGTGATAATTTTACATTAAATAAAACATTGCATCAACACATTTCTGAAGCATGCTTAAACATACTGATGCATTACATAAAATTAGTGCTATTTATTGTGTTCATTAAATTACTTTTTGTTAACATTAGGTGAAGTTGACTGAAAAACTGAAGACGCTGACATCAAATTTTCTATATACTGCCCTAACACTTGATTTTCAGATCTAAGTTTTAAGTTCTCTTCCTTCACTGAATCTACTCTTTGTGACAGATCTGAAAGACAAGTTATAAGTAATGTTAATTGCATGACAATTATTTAATATTTTCTTTGTAAATTGACAACAAGTTGGTCCATCCATCTGTACTACTTTTTAGCAAGCAACCTGCCAGTTAGCTCATAAAAGTCGAGCATAGGCTTACCACCAACACCTTGACCTCTAAATAGGTAGTAGTCTTGCAACAACTTACCTGTCGCCTCACATGGCAATGCAAAATTACCACCTTTGGTGTATATAAGGAATTACCTACCATCAGATTAGATGTTTTTATCTATAGATACAATGATGGTAATTTTACATTACTGACATTGTCACCACAATCACCTAGTTTGTGTTAAGAGTCCACGACACAAAAGTGGTTTACCCTTTATGTAAAGAACAAACCTTAGAGCAGGAAAATGTCTACTTTATAAAGCTATAGTATAGATGCGTTTTACACACTTAATTTTGAATAGCAAAAAAGAAGGTAATTGCTTGAGATTTTCCATTTTCGTGTGTCAAAATATTTCAACAATTTGTATTAAAAATGCCTTCCTGTGTTTACAAAGCTTGAAATTTTTCTACATCCATCATTAAAAAAACATTTTTTTCATGCGAAAGTATTATAAACTCACAAATTTTACTTCTTTCATGCTATAATCATAAATATGTAACAAAAATTAAAATTAGTCACTTGTAAATGTCAATTTGCAGGCAGATAACGAATCTATAGTTTTTTTTTAATAATATATCCTAATTAATAACCTTTTGTAAAAACTGAATTAGCTAACTAATTTTTATTTTAGCATTACGATTGTACTTTTGAGACGTCACAAAAGTAAGTAAGGGCTTATGTGCTAAGGGTTCCGTACATGCTTATTTCGTATCCGGACTAACTACTTACGGTTTCAGAAGTTTTCCTTTACATGTGTAAATCACACATGTGTATTATACGAAGGTGTTGTCAAGAGTCTCCGAAACCACCGTATCTATGAAGAGAGTAATGAATGAGGAGGAAACTAGGCAAGTATGTAGGAGTCGTAACACTTGGCACTCTATATTCTATGCCTCGTATGTAATGATAAAAAATATGTATGTATGGGTGTGCTTTAAGACATGTGCTCTACAAAGTTGCCATATTTAAAATTAGATGATTATATGTCAATGAGAATATTCTGTTTTGACTCCCTTTGAAATCACAAAATATGCATAATAAACAGAAGTTAGATTTTTGTCAGCTTGAAGTATTCAAGAATTTTTGTGTCATATTAGTTTGATATATCCTAGCGTGATAAAAAGGGGTCTCTAGATCTAGACAGATAGGACAAGAAAATTATATATCATTTCCCTGTTTCTTTCGGAGGTATCTACGGAACCCTTGTAATCTTACTTTTTAAAAATATCTACACTTTGTTCCTAGTTATAAACTTTTGACCAAAAAATATATCTCTACACGACTGAAAGCACTAACTATAATTTCGCTTTGGTCTTGTAATTTGATACGTATCTTTGTAAGTGTGCCATTTTAAATGTATGTTCGCAGTTACGAAACTGCTTTAGCTAAGTATGAATAGACCTTTATGAATGTTTCTATAAGAAATGGTTGTGAGCATTAAAATGTTTCCCGTAAACGAAAATTTTTACACATACTACGTGTATTATTATACCTACAGTTTATTATCATACCTACATTTTACCTATAGTTTGAAATATTATTACATTTTGAAGTCGAATTAAAATAACTTGCACCAAACATCTTTAAAAACCTATGATATATTATAAAGCTATAGATGCATTATATGCGCTTAATTTTGACTAGGAATTCAATTCAATTTTTTGTTTATTTGGACTCCACCGAGATTACGGTGATTCTGCCAATGTCAGAGTTGAAAAAGACACGGTATAAACTAGTTTTTGCCTTGTAAATCCAAAATAGAAGACCGACTAGGAAAAAAGTAGTTGCTTGTAATTTGCCAGTTTCGTCTGTCAAAACATTTCATCAAATTGTATTAAAAATGCCTTCCTGCGTTTATAAAATAATTATACAACCACCATAAATATTATAAAGCTATACGCGCTATACGCGCTTAATTTAGAAAAAAGAAGGCAACTGCATGTAATTTGCCAGGGTCATCTGTCAAAATATTTCAATTATATTTTTATTAATTAATTTATATTTCAATTATATTCAATATTTCCTTCCTGTGTATACAAAACTTGAAATAATTATATAACCACTGTAAAAAACATTTCTTTTCATACGAACTACATAAATTCACAAATTTCACTTCTTTCATATTATGATCATAAATATGTACCAGAAAATAAAATTAGTCACATTTAAATGTCAAGTTGTAAGCAGGTAACGTATCTATAGCTTTTTTATAATATGTCATAGTTAATACCTTGTCTCTAAGTCCCTCTCGTCAGATCTTAACAAATTAAAATGGGACCATACACTTGGTATTCTTGTCAATTTTAAATCAAGTATATCCTTAACTAGCCATTTTAAACAAGCACTTTAATATCGAACAATATTAGAATCGCGTATCATGATACTTTAATATACTATAAAGCTTTTTTATAATATTGGTAGGCTAACAAGCAGATGTATTCCCTGATGCTAAGATACATGCCACCTATAGACAAATATATGCTAATGATGCGTTGCCAACCCGGTGTTGGGATTAAGCCACATGCAGTACGTATGCAATAAGTTAGCGGCTACCTTTACTTCCAAAACGGAATATGTTAATCGCAAGCACGACCTTAAGATACAATAAAATTTTCGAATTATTGTATTTTTTCAAATTTGGTTAAAATTTGTTAATTTTTCAAATGTTGTTGAAAATACCACAAAGTAAAATAAATTTCGTCACGCCCATATATCCTCGAAAGGGTAGGCAGAGGACAATACTATTTACTAGTTATGCACTCACGATTAGCCGATGATATCGACCACAGAGTAAGCAATGTAATTTGACCTTTTGGTTATATTTTTTTGGGTTGGTTACACTGGTCATCTCTCTCTCTCTCTCTCTCTTGCATGTTATGTACTTGTGAAAATGTGTGTTCATAAGAAATAAAACTACACAATTCACTGTTTAAAACTGTATTATTTATTTCATAACATCAGTTGTTGTATATTATTACTAAACTTAATAAATATGCTTAAGAATCAAAAACGTTGAAATCCATCAAAACGATGAAAAATAGATATAAATGAAAATGACACAACAAGTAAAAAAATAAATGTAGGTACGTTTAGTTTAAAAAAAAAACTTCTAGACAATTAAATTTCTAAAAAGTGAATAATCAATGCAAGGTCCTACAAGAAGAAAGTATACTTTTTTATATGAGAAGAGGCAAACGGGCAGGTGGGTCAACTGATGGTAAGTAATCATTGCCGCCCACGAACATCTGCCACACCATGGGTCTCACTGGTGCGTTGCCAACCTTTTAGGAATGAGTAAGCTTTTCTTAAAGGTCCCTACCTCGTATCCATTTGGAAATATCGCTTTGGGTAGCTTGTTCCATAAAGGTCTTCGGAATCGCACGGTAGAGGAGCGCCACACATCAAGGTGGTCGGCATGTTAGGACTCTAGACTCCGACGCGAGTCGTACTTTCTCATTCTGTTATATGATAAATCCAATGAGGATATGTATTTGTCTCTTTTTTGCTGTATTTGTTCTTGAGTTTTTACTCCTAATATTATATACCTAACTATAGGTTCCGAGATTATTTTTTTTTTTATTGTGAGGAAATCCTCATGGATACCCGCTGCCTTCAGGGGAGACAGCGGGTTATGTTGGACTTCTACCAACTAAAACCCCACACTGGTCGCCTTCAGCAGATATGAGGGCGCCCCGGGATCTCCAAGAAGGAACTCACACAGTGCAACATGTAGAAACTTGCAAAGATTTTAAACGTTACTTTATGACGTATAGACTAATAGTACTCGGGTGGCCGAACTTAGCTCGGTTTTTTTCCTTACTTTTTCTAAAAATGAAAACTAGCTATATCGATGTATCGTCCCCGAAATCCTCTGCATACTGAGTTTCATGAAAATCGTTGAAGCAGTTTCCAAGATCCCAATTATATATTTACAAGAATTTCTCTAAAAATAAAGGTATTAGATTAATATGATTTTCAAAGCACACTAATTTGAACCACTAAATTCTTCTCGTTTTTTTTCTATTTCAATGAATAAAAAAGAAATATTGATAACTTAAAAATAATTTGACTGCAGATATGAAAATTACCCGTTGTTAAGGGTTCACTATCCTGTATACAATACATAATGGTCATTGTTTGTAAAAAATATATTTAATAGCGAAATAAGGGATACAGTGGGATTGAAAGAAAGTGTCGGTGTAAAAATGCTCCGATGGTTCGGATATGTAGAAAGAATGGAGGATGCAAGATTGACTAAATAGATATACAATGTAAATGTGGATGGCTGTAGGTACCCGGGGAGACCTAGGTTGACATTCTATGACCAAATCGCCCATTTATTATGCGAGGGTGGGGTCAAAATCTCCGAAACCGGCGTATGAAGAGAGTAATGAATGTGAAGGAAACTAGGCAAGTATAGGAGTCGTGACACTTGACACTCGATACTCTCTGCCTACTCCATAAGGGACTTGGCGTGAATATATGTATGTATGTATATTTCGTGTCAAGAAGTACAGATGAGATATATGTCAACAAAAGTTAAGTAAATATAATTTAGGGCTATCAGAATTTTGATTAGCGTGTAAATACTCCGGCGCTTGTTTTAATCACACAAGTTTTTACTTATATGACGTACGTCCCGTCGTTTAAACAAAGTAACACAATGCGTTGAAGGTTGCGTAAATATAAACCTCATAGTAAATCATGTTTACATGTATGTATGTATGTAAACAATAAATCCACGGCCATTAATCAAAGTAGTTAATTTTTTCTTCTTATTCAATTGTAGACGGCCTAACTGATTTTATTGGAATAGAATAGAATTAGACATACGTATCTTCACGCCAAGTCCCTTACGGGGTAGACAGAGAGTATCGAGTGCCAAGTGTCACGACTCTTAGAAGGACTCGTGTCAATAGAATTAGAATAGGATAGAACTCGTTTTTATTCAAAATTAATACAATTACGTACATTTTTTGAAAGTCAACTAAGTGACGAGAGTACATTAATTTTTAATTTTTTCGAAATGTCAATAGTTGCCAGCCAGAGCGGCTTTGCAACGTCACCGGACATTTGTGGGGGAGCAGAGTGCTCAACCCGAGTTTGCAATATTTGAGGGTGGGACTCCTATAACGCCGACACTAAGGGTTGTCTCCTGCGAGACCGGACCTCGGCTTAGTGATGAACATAGACATACTTATTTATAGGTCAGGTTGTTTATTAATTTTATTCTAGTATTTATATATGTATTTCTATGTATAATATTGTCAACTAACACCCAAAACACATTCAAATAATTAGCTTACTTTGTGATTGGATCAATTTGTGATTTGACCAGGGATATTTATTTATTTATTAACAGTAAAAAAATCGAACGCAGCTGTTTTGATCATAAGTATTTCTAAAGTTGTTCATAGTTTAATCTGTGTTACTACGAACGAAAGACACTCATTTTGTTGTCACTATACTTATGACATAATTCACGAACAACATAGAATGAGTAGCGGCACTTGCGGTTATTACAGGTTTATAGTCCAGTTATTAAATAACTCAGATATTAAATTCAACCCTATTCTCTTTTGCAGAATAGACCATCTACCTTCCTGTCAAGTAGCTCGAAAAGGCGAGCATAGGATTGCTGTCATTAACACTGTAACATTTGACTAAGTGGTAGAGTTTTGCATCTCGTCCGGATTTGTACCACCGCCTTACCTATTTCTGCCGCCATAACGTCAGTGCTTGTCGTTGACGTGTTCCGGATTGGAGGGTAAGATAGCCGGTAAACTTAATTTTGCACGAGGCCTTATATGCCGGCCTCATGTGGGCAACGCACTATTACCACTTTTGGTGTCTATAGGCGGCGTGAACTTCTTACTCACTTTACAATATAATAAAATTACTTTAAAATATAATACACATACATAAAAAAATATAATAAAATAGGTAATAATACCTACATAGTCACTACATAGTATAAAACAAAATCGATTTATCTGTCCCTATGTCCCTATGTATGCTAAGATCTGTAAAACTACACAACGGATTCTGATGCGGTTTTTTTAATAGATAGAGTGATTCAAGAAGAAGGTTCATATGTATAATACATATAAAAGGAACACTGATAGTTTTAGAGGTTTCTAACGTGATGTCTGTGAGGGACATTGTGTAGTATATTTATCAGCTATATAGTATATTATAAAATAATTATTTATTGTACTTAAAACATAAAAGAAAAACTGGAAAAAGATTAATGGACCGAACGGGGAACGGAACTTATGGCGCCGTGAATCAAACGATAACAATAATATAAAATCTACGGAAAAAAATATTTCAGCTATACCAACTTAGTACTTTATATGAAAAGTTATGCGTAATACGAAAAGAATTATATCATCTTATCGACCCTACACTACAAGTAAACAAAAGCCTTATGAAATAAAAACCTCCTTACTACAATCGATTACTACCAACGCCATTGTACGTTAAATTAAAGAACGGAACTTCTGGCACCTTGAGTCAGACGAGAGAAATAATATGGAATCGATACTATATTTAGTACATTAGTACTATGAATAGACTCGCCCACGATACGTAGCCGTGTAAATCAACGCCCGTCTAATGTATTACAAACTCGTTACAGTGGCGTTGGAGACGGAAACAAACAAGAAATTTTATTTTATACAGACTTTCACTAATGTCATTGTTCACTTGTAAAATTATATCCGATAGCGTGTCAAATTAATTATCAATAACAACATCGTTTTTTATTATATCAAGATATTTTTTATTTGTCAAGATTTTTTATAATATTGGAAGGCAAAAAAGCAAACGGATTTCCTGATGGTAAGAAATTCACGCCTTCTATAGACACCAAAGGTGGTAACGGTTCGTTTCCAACCTGAGGCCTGGATGTAAGGCCTCGTGCAAAAGTAAATTTACCGGCTACGCTACCCCCCAAACCAAAACACGTCAACGGAAAGCATTGACGTTATAGCAGCAGAAATGTGTAAGGCAGGAATAGTGTCATATTTATCCATCTAGGATCTGTCTGTATATATCCAGGATTGGACTTGGTTTTCCTTCTATGTTTTACAAGTCTAATGGCAGTCCTTTGTGTAAAAACTGGCGCCCTTGTCAAACCTCCTAGAATAAATAGCCGACCCTAACATCTGATATAGTAAAGGGATAAGGTTAGGACGAAAAAGGTTGTTATATTTACAAATTATTTAACAGTATAAATTGTCAGTTTTTAAATTCAAGATATGGTTCCGATAATTTTATAATGTTATTCAAATCTCTCTCACCTGTTGGTGGCTCACCTGCCAGCATAAGATGTTCTGAGTGCTGACTAACAAATGGCCTTATTTACGAAACCAACAAAATTTACAAACTTCACACAAATGATAAGTGACTGTCTTCTCAGCGAATCAATATTGGCACAGCGAGTGCGATCGCCAACCCGTTTTCAAGCGTAGCAATTGTGGGAATATTTTAGCGAACACCGAGCACCGAAGATTTAGTAACGAGTTCAACTACGTTGATATTACAGGATTTATTTTATTTTATTGGAAAGCAAACAAGCATACGGATTTCCTGATGGTAGGAATTTCACCCTCCATCACTTAGAGGTTATGGTGTTAATGGCAGTAAGCCTATGTTAGCCTTTTTGGAGTTGCCTGTTCGGAAGGCTGTCTTTTCTACAAAGGAGCCCGGACCAACACGGAGTAAGAAATTCTAACACATAGCATAGTGTCAAGAAACATTCAGTGGTTTAACACCATTCACAGCTTGGTAAATACTGGTAAGGTTAGGAGTCATAACAATCAATAACATTTCATTCCAATCAAAAATTTACTATTGTAATAGTAGATTACGTAAGAATAGTAATTTTACAAAATAGCAACATCTAAGCCGGCAAACTTCGTCCCGCCTCAACACAGTCAATAATTGAGATGAAACTATCCTACGTTTTTACTTAAGACCGAATTACAGATAATAGTGAAATTTAATCAAAATCGGTTAAGTAATTTCAGAGTTTATCGTCAACATACATCGTTACACGATAATTTTATAGTAGAGTAGATGTCAATTCTTTATTTAAATTGGAAGGTGACGTACAATTTTAAACATTAATTCGAGATGTAATCTAAACAATATATTTTGCTAAAAATAACAATATTAATAATTGTCCCGTTACGAGAGCGCGATACAACCACCATTGTAAAATGCACACAGTCCTATAGTAATATCCAACTTATAAAGCGAGGTCATTAAACTTTTACATATTACTCCAAACCATTAAAAAAATTAAGGCCGTTCGCAAAGTCCCCGACTACTATAGCCATTAGCACTATTTCTTGCAGTAATTCCTCCTTCCTTTTCACGCACTACCATGGTTGGCATGTCCAGCCAGTTTCGTCGATCATCTGTACTATTTTTAAGGCAAACAGGCAGGTGGGTCACCTAATGGTAAGTGATCACCGCCGCCCACGAATTTCTGTATCACCAGAGGTCTCACAGAAGCGTAGCCGACCTTTTATGAATAAGTAAGCTCTTTTCTATAATTTGTGCAAATAGTGAAAATCAATATGTTTAATTGAATGCGATAAGTCAACTGACTTCAAGAATGTAAGGGAGTTTTAAAACGAAATGAGCAAAATTGAAAATTCATGGAAAATTCAAAAGGTAAACCGAGACTGGAGAACACTTTACTGTTCCCTTAGTTATAGTTAATGTAGCAAATAAAAAAATATCTCGGTGTTAGACCTGACGTGCACACCTACCGTAACACCTACCACCTTAACAGCCAGACCGAACCCTACCCTAGCAAGTGGCAGGTCTTGTTAATAAAGGCCCATTTAAGCGAAGTTCGTGTCTTACGAGCTTTCTGCCAAGAATATAAATGGTTTATGGCCTATGGTATGTACCATGTTTAACTATGTAGTTAAACAGGTATAACACCGAGCGAGGCAGATATGCAAACAGTATACCCACAAGAAACCCTAGATATTATTTGGTTCCATAATATTCATCTCTCTCTCTCAACAACTTCCGTTTAATTTCGATCAAGATTTATTTATAAAAAAAAATAACTTCCTAAGTGGATTCTGAATAAATGCCAGGCCTAAATATAGAAGTGTATAAAAATTAAAAAATCATATTATCTAGTAAAGGTATCCGAGTGCGCCAGTAAAGGGCAGAAGCGATATGTCGACACATGCCGGCACACCGCAATGCGGCAATGTTCCTCCTATGTACATACATATTTCGAGCCACTCTCCACTTGCTAATACTGTTTTATTTATAAATTCAACGCTCACTGGAAATATTCGAAGCGGCATTATAACAGGACAACCCGATTTAAACGTGAAGCTTATTAATTACTAGAGTTATTAGACCGCATTTTAGTATTCTGGGACATTATCACATTGCTTTTTTTAATAATTTATACGAGTTTTTAACGGGTAATGTTTACAAGATCTGTAAGGGCTAACTCTATATGGGTAGGCAGAGGAAATCAACTTAACATGACCGAAGACTGGAGTAAAGATATAGACGCTAGTATTTTCTAATCGGTAAAAATCTGAAGGCTTATAAGGGTTCAACCCTTTACGAGATGCCCAAACTCACTAAATTTTAATTTCAGAGCATTGGCGAGAAGATATACGATAACGAGTATATCAGCTTTGATAAAAATCTAAAATTTTACTTTTACTTTAGATTTCAAAAACATGGCACAGTGGAACAGAAATTAAAGTGAAGACAAATGGCTAACATAGTTTATTCTTGCCTAAACGTTTCCTATCTTAAAGTTTTAAATAATACAAAGCTGTGTTTTCATTCGTTCCACCTGAAATGTCCATCTCACGGTTGCGCATTATGTACTTGGGGTGGACTCTGAACCGTAAAATATACAAAATATTGAAAGAAAAACATAATTTCTAGTCAGGTTGCAAAATTATTAACAGAATTTTTATTAAACAAAACATAATGCGTAGAGCTTGATATTTTAATAATTGATTAATTAGTATTTAGTTGCACGAAACTCTCCACTTAAGATTCAAGTTCAGCTCATACTTTGTTGTACATAGGCACACCAATAGAATATTGACATATTGTACAAGGATAGTGGCATCCCTATAGCCCTGGCGCAATTAAAAAAACTAACAGTGAACTTTGTACCGCCTTTAAAATAATAAATGTAAGTGAAGCACTTCTCCAATAGTTTGCCAACACAAACATACAACAAATATCATAAAATCTAAGAAATGGACCTTTGTCATGTTTAAACTTTTTTCAAATTCTCAGTGTTAATTAAATAGTTATCCTACAACACAGCCATTTATTTAATTAAAAATTATATAAAAATATAAAAATCGGCCCACCCCTAAATTATGGGTATATTTATTGTTATAGTTATAACTGGTATAACTAACCCGACTGCGTTTAGCATATATATAAATAAATATTGTAAAGGTGTAGAGATGTCCACTAACTCGTTCTGGAAGCGGTTTAGTAGAAACGTTCGCGAGCGATTGAGTTGAGGTGCTGGACGGATGCGTGCGATTATAATTAGGATTGTATTTCTGATTCCGACGAAGCTCAGTATGGCGAGCACCGCTGAATTCCATCTGAGTCATTGTGCCCGTTCTGTAGCCTTTATTTTCGTAAAACACTTAACATTCGCATTATTGTCTTTCATTAAATTTACTTATCACGCTAATTTACCTAAAAGAGCACAAATATATTCCTACATTTAAATTTTAGTTTCCGCGATTTATTTGCATTATAAAATAAGCAAATACTACACATCTAACCCAGCGGCAACTTACGAAGGCCACTGTAACACGTGTCAAAATCATACATACATTACTGATGTCCTTAAAACTCGTATTATTATAATGAATATTTTTCCTGTTGTCAGCAATGTATTTTAAATCAAATTTGAAATAGAATATATTAAATTTTGGCTTTCAAGTAAATTTAAATTCAAGAATTAAAGTTTCAAGATAATACGAAGACAAAAAAGCAGACGGATTTCCTGGTGGTATCTTACCATCAGAAGTCCGTCCTCCTCCTCTCCTCCCTCTTCCGACACTCCCCCTATAGACTCCAAAAATGATAATGGTGGGTTGCCAACCTGATACTGGGATGACAAGCTTCTTGCGTACTTAAATCCGTGTACAAATCGGAACACTTTAACGGCGAGAATTGTTATTGTAGCTACACACGTTTATAAAATGGATACTACGTGTATTTTGCCTTTTTATTCGATATCTTTCGCCAAAAAAAATATTTACTGCATAGATTCAAATCTGAAACAAGACATAAGCTACATTTTTTAGGTTTTGTACCCAAAAAGTTAAACGGGGCTCTATTACTAAGCCTTCGCTGTCTGTCCGTCCGTCTGTCACCAAGCTGTGTCTCACGAACCGTGATATTTAAGACAGCTGAAATTTTCACAGATGATATATTTCTATTGCCGCTATAACAAATACTAAAATGCAAAATGAAATATTTAAGTGGGCTCCCATACACAAATGTGTTTTTGATACCATTAAAAGTTTCCTCTGATAATGTTAGACGTATGGAGACAAATCCAGGAGCAACAATTATATATTACGTTTATTAGAAAGGGAAGATAGTATCTCGGTTCTATGACCTACAACCATGTAGTAAGTTTTAATTTTAAATCAGAGAATGTTGGTTAGTTTATCAACACCCCCGCTACATCCTATTTAGGTTTAGATGACTCAGGTATGACTGCTGCCACCAGTCACTTATCAGAGCCTTGTCTGTAAAAGGAAAATACATGGAGCAGTTGAGGTCACTGAACAGAAACATGGTGAATCGCTTCTCAACCAATAAACTACATTTATTTAATTCATGACCATTTGTATCAAACTTTGCAAATTTGCAACTTATACTCACACAACTCCATATTATATTTCGCAGGGGTTGATAAATACCAAAATTTCCGAAATCATATTTTAAATTACTATTATTTATTATTTATTTAACACTATTTATTTAATTCGTGACTGATTGATTTTTATATCAAACTTCACCCCACATTTTACTACTTGATGCTTGATTATTATCTAAAAATTATTTGCAAAGTGTATTTATTAGAAGCTAAATTTTCAAGTTTGTTTCTAGAAGGCTGTATGTTGATAAATTTACTTATTTTTTTGTTAATTTTCGACTTCCTCTTTAATACATATTTATAAAATACTATGACATAATAAAATTAAAGAATATTGTGTCCTAATTTTAAACATTTTGTATAAACATTTTTTTTAAAGAAAGTATATTTAGTATGGTATGTAATATTTATTTTAATAAGAATATAACATACTATGAAGAAACAGGATATATTAAGTTCAAGTTTAACTTAAAGAAACGAATTGACATATTTTCATTTGTTGTGCATCGCAACAACTTTCTCAAGCGTAAAGAGGGGAAATCGTAGAGGCTGACGGTATATCATATTTACAGTTAATACTTTTATCAATGTTTAGTTCACATAACTCATTTTGCCTTTACAGAGAACAAGCTAACATTTATTTGAGTAGTAATGAGTACCGACGCGCTAATGAGTGTTTAAAATATATAAAACTTGGGATCATAAAATTGATAATTATCATACCTAAGTAGGCAATTTATCTTTTGAGTTTGAATTAGAATCTTACATTTAGCTCCAATATTCATGATTTTGGATTGACTTGTCTTAAATTATGTTGTTGAATAGCATATGAACGAATCAAAAAACAATTGCTTTAGGTAATAATACATCAACGATACGCTAATTTAACACTAAATTAATAAAGAAGTCGTCAAGATAACAATAAAATAAACAGGAAACCAACTTACGCCAGAAAAACGCCATCTGAGAATATTCACATAATTTATCATACACATCATACACGTTTATCAAAGCAACAATTCGTACAATTAATAAGATTGAGAGTAAAAAATATAACTTCACTCATTTGTAAGAAGTAGAACCCAAGTCGGTTCTTCGGACATTACGTTCTGGGGAAATGGTAACGCATTTAAAATGTAACTTACCAGTTACAACTACTAGCAAGGTCCTACTGTCACAACTGAAGTACTTAATGTATACGTAACTCTTGTGTTCGGATTTCAAAGCAAAGATAAGTTAGTAGGATCTCTCTAGGATAACTATCATGTTTGATATCTATGGACGAAGAACGTTTCTTCTAAAAGATAAATTTGCCAGTTTGCTAAGTATATCACTATAGTAAACGTATAAACATGCAAAAAAATAGTAATAAACCCAAACCTCTTACATAATTGATACTAATAAAATACAAATGAAATTAAGCGTAAGTGTTGCTAGACTTTACCACACTTGACAGGAAGTACCGGAAATATGGCGACCGGTAGTCAACCAAATGACAGAAGTTCATCAAAATTAAATACTTCGCGGTATAGTGCACTTAAAATTATATTAATGTGCCGGTTGATTTAGTATAAGTACCTACTTACCTCACTAAAAATATTATTTACCTTTGATAATTCTCTTAATTTATTATGTTTATAACAATTTTACAAGTGGAAGAGTTATAGGTACGTCTCGCTCTCTTTCCTGTCAGTTCCCAACACTGGTTTTTGCCAATCTGGACACTTAACACTCTTGCATGTGGCTCAAGCTAGCCTCAAGGATAGCAAGTAGAGCATCGGTGCCATGATCTTATAAAAAAATATATAGGCGGTAGTTATCACCCAGTCAGAAGAGCTTCGTGGTTCCTTTTTACTATTCTGAAATCTACATCGTTAGATACAAACGGATGTAGGCAGCGGAAATATCTTGATAGCTGGAGAATCTATTTGTTATAGCAATCATATAAGCTCTCCTGCTATAAAAAGTCTTATCAATTTCAAAATTATACGCGGTTTTTATGACGTCTGTTAACATTAAAGTCAAAGTAAATTATTTGTACCCTACGTTCGTTATTGCGAAAAAAATAAATAATTTTCTGTAATGTGTGATTGAAACAAGCCGGTCGCCACGCGCGATTGGCGACATATTTTCCGAACGAAGCGCAAAACAGGTTTGTTCATAAGGAAGGCGCATGTTACTTGCAAAGCCGACATGGTCGCTTGCCACATTGCATTATGAGGTACTTACGGTCGCTCTAATATCGTTTAAGTACAAAAATTGCACTTCATAAAAAATAGTTATTTTTTACGGTTGCAAAACTTATAATGTCAATACAAATATACTTGAACTAAGGCAAACTTACCTGCATTTATAGCAAATTGTTGGTGTCTTAATATCTACCGTAGCATCTGAAAATACCAAAAATAAAACGGTTAAAAGATTTGATTGCAGACTTTTCATCAGTCTCGTATCAGATTGCTCTAATATCAGTCTACATTGCAATTGCTAGAAGATGTATTCGACCTACTTTCATATTCTAGTAGGTTCTTCATCTCCTTTTTGGGCTAAACACTTTGAAAATGATATGTATTAATTCTATTCCTAAATCAAAAAAACTATTCTTCACATATTAATTAACAGCAGGACGTTGCAATGTATATAGTGTAAAAAGTTTTAAAAATTCGCACCCGAATTTACGTTTTAAAAACCGTAAAAAGTACAAGCTATGAAATAATAATATAAATAATATTATTATTTCATAGCTTGTACTTTGTACTTTTTAACAATTAAAACTAAATGACGTTTTATAATGTTAAATTTGATAGTATGTAAACAATATATTTCAAAGTATTTTTTACTACCCACGAAACACGAAACCGGCGTGAATGTATGAAAAGAGTAATGAATGTGGATGAAGCTAGGCAAGTATGTACGAGTCGTGACACTTGGCACTCGATACTCTCTGCCTACCCCGTAAGGGACTTGACGTGAAGATATGTTATGTTATTATATATTTCATGAAGTTTATATAGGAGAGCGTTGCTCGATCCCAATATTATGTTCCTGATATATCGAGATGCGTAATGACGTCGACAAGTAGCGAGGCTCGGGTTCGATTCCCGAAGGGGGCGGGCGATTGTGTGGGTGTTTATTAAATTTATTCTGGTACTTCTGGTAATTCTATGTATATATTATTGAGTAGAACCCATAACACAAGCAAATTATTTGCTTACTTTGGGGTTAGATCAATTAGTGTGATTTAGCACTTTGCCAAAATTGGGACTGTTGTTCTCTGGTTTGTAATATTTTTATGGGTTTATAAGCGTAACCTCCGCTTCCGGGGACAATAAAAAAAATACTAAGAATGAAAAATTTTACGGCACCTTTAGGAATCGAACTCACACCCCCGGCGTTCTTCATATCATTGTCGTAATCAATAAACTATAAGAAGTAACAACTATAAATTCAACGGGTTGCTATCCTCGTGCTTAGGTGTAAAGCTAGCACATTGACCTGGAACGCCGAAAGTGTAGATTCAATCCGAATAGGCAGCGTAAAATTTTTCGTTCTCAGTATATTTCTCTGGTTTGTACCTAACATATTTTTTAATTAATTATACCTATGACCATTTTAAAGGGTTCCCTTATCAAATTATGTTCAGAATCTTATTTTATTTGATAAAATATTATTTCCATCTCTTTAACACTTCGATAATTTAGAATTACCAAATTATCTCAGGTAGAGAGAGGTTCTTAAACTTATTTTCTCTACCACCCACCTTGAAAATCAATAATATTACGGGACCCCCTTTTCAACTATTTTTTTTACTGTAGGTACCTCATTTTAAAAACCATAATGGCATTCAAATTTCCCTGATCTGAAGTAGAAATTTACCTACATTCTTTAATTTTCAATTTTAACAGAAACTTGTAAATACTTAGTTTTACGAAAGCTGTGTTAAATATTTTAGTTTGTACGCAGTCAAACAATGTAGAAATGTGAACTTAAATTTAGTTTATTTTGTTACGTGACGATAAATATGTTGTGTAGTCTTAGGTAGATTTTAAATTCAGTGATTTTTAAAATATTAAGTAGATAAAGTACCTTCACGCCCATTATCCCTGCAGGGGTAG
Source organism: Caria ino melicerta (assembly GCA_018237365.1). Lineage (NCBI taxonomy): Eukaryota > Metazoa > Arthropoda > Insecta > Lepidoptera > Riodinidae > Caria > Caria ino. The sequence continues at coordinate 21,908 of DVZN01000028.1, forward strand.
GCAGAGGTGTGCTAGTATATCCACGACTCGTAAGTTACCAACACCCACAATTAGCCAAGGTACTAGGGC
>DVZN01000029.1:0-21957 GCA_018237365.1 Caria ino melicerta
CTATAGGCGGCGTGAATTTCTTTCCATCAGGAAATCCGTCTGCTTGTCCGCCTTCCAATATTATAAAAAAAACCCTACTCATGTATGCAATGCGCCATGAGTAACTTTCGCCATTGAAGGGCTAAGTACTTACATATTTTTTCCGAAATGAATTATTGTAACTGTTAGCCGGCTTGGCGTATTCGACTTTTTGGACAGAACAGTGTTGGCTACAAAGAGTTACAAAATTAAACTAAAACCTACTTTGGTTTACTACCGCTGCCCCAAATGTATCTTCTGTGAGACCGGACATCGGTCTGAGGCAGTATCATGAAATTGAAATTGTAAAAACATGGGGAATACCATAGCTTAGATCCGATCGAACACCACTGGAATAGGTAAGGTGATGGTACCAATCCAGTCCAGCCGCCACGAAACTCTTAACCTTTTCAAACAGGTGAAGATTGGGCGACGAGTTACAGATCTCCCGTCCTATGAGACTGAGCCGATCTCACAAGAGGCAGCACTTAGTCTGCCTGCCTATAATGCCTATAGCATTAAAGGCTCGCTCGTAAATAATGCATTCTCGGATTGAGCACTCTGCTCGCCCACCAAGCCCTGTGTCGTAGTGAAGCCACTCTGGCTGGTAACTAATGTTATTAGGAAAATAAGCTGGAGATTACCTGCTAGGTATGAAAGGACTCTACTTTTAACTTTTTGACTTTTCAGGAGTAATAGAGAAGTTGAATATGAAGGGGAAAATGAAGCTACGGCCGAAGACTATGCTCACGACGAACAGGAGGTACATAGATTTTTTGAATTTAGGTTAGAAATGTCAAATTTTAAATAAAGGTTTTTTTTTAAATCTTGTGGAGGCCGTCCAACTGCACGCTTACCACTACCGGAGAACCCTTTTGCCCCATTGGTCATCTTTCTACTTAGTAGATATTTGAAGTTAATGCACTTCAAATATCAAATAGCGCGTACTTACTTAGCTTTCGGTTATACATTTCCGTACTCTGGCTAAATCACTATTTTATTGCATGAGAAAGCAAACAAGCACACGGCGCTCATGGTAAGAGATAGTCACGGTATTTAAAACCCATAGATGCTATACGCACATTCCTGTCTTGTGGCCAGGAAATTTTCCTGATGTGACTAAGACTTTCGAACTCCACCCCCCAGACTGGAACACGACAGTTGAAATCATTCGTTCTTTAGGCCCTTAGTTTGTTAATTTTCTTTTATATGAAACCAGGGTCAGCAAATGGGGAGTGATCGGGGTGAAGTCCGGTATGACCAGCCAAGTCAAAGAGAAGACAGCTATTTAAAATCTGACGAAGAAAAACTTCACACACGCACTCACCTGGAAGCTAATAAGGTATTTGTACTAGAGAATCACAGTACTACATTATTACAAATTTCGCTGTTAAATTCCCTGAAGTTGAATGTTGTCGGTGACGGACATTGATACATCTGCTCCGAGTTTTTTCAGTTTGTCTTAAAAATCATAAAGTTGCTTGGAATTTGTGCCTAAAATGGAGAAAACCTTGCCACCTGACACATCATGGGACTTAATTTCGTCGCCCAATCGTGTGTGCATAAGGCTTTTCGCGGGGTAAACCTAATACGCAGAATAACTATTTCGCGTTGAGGCTAAACTTCATTTTCGATTAGCTTAAGGTTTGCTTCGCTTAAGAATCTTTAGGCCTACTTTGATTATGAACTACATCTCTATATGTTTGAATCTTACATGGCGTACATCGCGATATGCCTATTTAATATTTGTCCGTCTGTCTGTCTGTAGCCAGGCCGCGATTCACTCTGAATATACTAAGCTGATCGTTACAAAATTTAGATGGCAGATACTCCATATTTCGAGGAAGGCTCTAAGACACTTTTATCACGTTTACTTGAGGGGTTCCCGTGGGAGAGGGGAGAAAAGCAAAGTCGTAAATATGACTATATTTCATTGACAGCTACCTAAACCGATAGCAATTTTTATTTTTTTATTTTATAGGACATACTATTTCGTATTTTTTCACATTTTTTTAGTTCAGAACTAACACATATAAGACACAGTATAAATACTCCAAATAACTTGACTCAGTCGGTTGGAATAGTAAGGGGACTGACTAAATTACGCAAATAATAATTTTCAATAAACAACTTAATTTAGAGATTAGAAAGAGGTGCCTACCTAAAGCTGGGCGTGAGAATAAATGCCGCGTAAGGTTGAAAAGGGAAGACCTTCCCAGCCAGGCAAAGGGGCACTGCCTGGGGACTGAGTATTCTTGGAAATTGTGTTTATAATAAAGATCTAAGTAAGGAAAAATTATATACTCGTATTAGCTTTTAAACTAAAACTTAATAGGTACACACGCATACATACATGCTTCGCGCCACTTCGGGTTAGGCAGAGAGTACCCTAGACATTAAGTGGCAACTCAATAGATCTAGGTAACGATTTCTCTGTCGACCTATATCTGTGTAAGTCTTAACTATCTTTATGCCTAACTCGCGATTAAGTTAGACGTATCGTGAATTATTCTTTTGAGTTTTAGACACACACCGCGTAAACGTGCATAAGTATGTACCCCATTGCATAAGTATGGGCGATATTTATTTATTTTATTTACTTTTACTTGGGGAATTCACAAAAAAAATATTTTTTGCTTATTTTCATTATTAGAGAAGCTTTGCTATTGCCCAGTATATTTATCGGTTAGTCACTTTCATAATTTATTTGATGCAGTTTTGGAGGGTAGCCATCTAAGTACATTTACTCATGCAAGACGCATAACATTTCAGTCTTAAAGTTGAATGCTTCATAACAAGTCTCAATGGATGGTGTGCATTTCTTGCCATTGAGTAATTAGTCTGCTATTTAATTTGAATGTAAACTAATAAAAAATGAAATAAATTTCAACTAAGCAATAGTACGTACTTTTCCTTCTTTAAGATCGATTTTACGTGGTTTAAACCCACTTTAGCAGATGCCAATATTAATATTTTTTTCTGTCCACATAGGGTGGTATTGAAGACTTACCGATCCACTGTCCACTACAACACATAAAAAATCATGAGAATTAGTCCAGCCGTGTTTTAAGTTATATTATAATTTAAGTGGTCCTGTTTCCGATTCAATCCATGAAATCGTTAAAAAATATGTTTTGTTTCGTAGTTTTAACATACGCTTAAATAGTTTGCAGATTATAAAACTGGCAGAGAAATTAACGAAGAAAGCGAGCCCAACGTTAATTTAGAAGAAAATGTTGCTATACCTTCTGATGGGCAACATATAAATACATATAGGGAAACTTATGAAACGGAAAATAATCAACCTACAAAAGTATTGTCTTTAGAAACTCAAAGTCGACAAAGGGTTCAAAACGAGGAAGCTTATCCTAAACAAAGAGATATGAGCTATCATGCTATTACTAACGATGAAGGTGAAATGCTTTTTAAAAATAAACCCAACCAAAACGAAAATGAATCATATCGATATGAGTATCCAAATATTGAAGGACGTCGAAGATTTAAAAGTGAATATAATGCAATGGATATGAATAACAAACGTATAAGAGAGAATAAAAGATACGACATTGGGCATGACGTAGAAAGAGATCGACGTCAAGTAAAACAAGCAGCCGTTTTAAGTAACACGCCGAATGAAAAGGATTTAAATGTTGCCATTGAAGATAGTGAAACTATTATTAAAAATAGAATAAAAAAGTTGTCAAAGGAAGAACTTGAAGATCTACTTAACTCTCTTACTGATGATAAAAAGTCAGCCTTAAAAAAAGTAATAGATAGCAAAGATGCACCCAACAAGAGGGAAATCACAAAAAAGGCTGGAGCTAGTGAAGAAAATAGTCTTCTTGAAAACAGTCTAATAGATACTAAAAATTTACAAGGAGAATCTTCTTCGAAATCTAATATAGATCTTGTAGTATCTGAAAGTGAAGATAGCACTGGATCTGGTTTGTCTAATGAAAGTAATGATTCAACTAATACAAAATTACCGGAAACTGAAAAAAGTTCCGAAAAATCGAATACTATATCTCAGTTAGCAGAAACAAATTTAAATGAAAAGCCAGAGATTGAGTCCATTGACTCACACGTGAACCTAAAAAATGAAGATAAGCTAAGCGATAATTCTAAAGATTCTGCTAAAAATGAAAACAAACGAGAGACTAGTCTAAGGCAATTGCCTAATAAAGAACTATTACGTGACGAAGATGAACATAGAACTGATTATCAAGAACCATTGCTGCAAAGCAGTGTGTATGATATTAATGAAAATTATTCTGATATGGAAAACGATGAATTACACGCAGACATAAAAAGAGAGAATCCAATTAATTCAGGAAATTCTCTTCAGTCATTGCAAGATTCATTTCCTACTTTAAATGAAGAACATAACTTTAAGTCTGACTTAGCACCACTAATTAGAGTCAAAAGAACTGAGCGGGAAAACTTAAACAAAAAAAGGGATGCAAACGCAAGCGCTAACATTAAAGTACCATTTTTTCCCGATGTTGAAAATGAAAATCTTGAAAACGACGAACGAAGTGAATTTGAAGATTATGGGATTTTTGATCGTGAATCTCATAATGGCGCGGAGCAATTTGAGGTTTCAGGTAAAATGGATTCCTTATGTCGCCAGCGACGTTTGAAAAGTAACAAAGGATATTCAACCAAAGATAAATCAAAAACAAGAAATATTAACCCTGACGTCGATAATATGAGCTTAGGCTCTGATACAGATAGTGTTCTTACTGGGGTTGAAGGTGTAGATCAAAATATTATGTATAATAGTGGTTTAAGAAACAAACGTGCGGTGGAAAACCCGAAGATAATAGCCGAGAACATAAAGGTACGTGTAAGTCGCACCACGGGACCATTGGAATTAAACCCACTATTGGAAAATAACAAAATAAACAGTCACACCTTAAAGGAAGATGAAGCATTTGGTTCATTGTCACGTAACTATGAGGGAGACATCACTCGTTACAAGAGAATAAGAGAAGTAAACTAAGACGTAAGTTATTAAGATTTAGCAAATTTTCCAAAAAAATGTTTGTCATGTTGATTCTTTTAGCAATGTTTTAGTTTGTATTACGTATTGTATACATTAGTTCGTGACAACCTTTATAAAATATTTATATGTAAGTTTCAATAAACAGTCATATTTAATATACCTTCTTTTAATTTTATTCTTCAACGAGGTTTGCATACATAGCGCCAAAGATATCTGTTAGTAGAGTAGGAATAGTAGTTTCGTAAAGAAATTAGTCCTAGTTGAGCCTAGCCGGCTTGTTTGAACCTGGTGCCATAACGTCAATGTTTGACACGTCTTTACACAAAAAAAATGTGTAGGGTCGCCTGTGACCCCGCAAGCAAGCTTATAATTCAGTTTTTTGTTATATGTACCTTCTGCTTTAAGTATTGTCTTTTGCTTTTTATGATTTGAAGACAACTGAAAATATACTATAGGTATAGAAGTTTCAAAATAGGCAGCATAAGCGCCTATATATTTTGACCGCATTGATTTAAAAAATGAGTATTTCAGTTTTGGTTTTACAGATCTAAATCTTTTTTATTGACTTTATCTTGATGCCTTTAAGCATTCTTCAGAAAATGGATCTTGACGGACTAGCTACAAAGTGAATATATTGCGATTGAAACTCAAATATAAATTAATTATTAGTGCAGCAGCACTAATAATAATTATTCTAGGATTTTTTACCCGGCAAACTTATTAAAACTACTTATATTAGCAACAAAATATGTAGTCACTACTTAAGTAAAGAGAAACCATTTGATAGGAAGAAATAAAACATCTTTATATTATAAAATATTGTTACATGGCAATGCTTTATTGTAATTTTTGTTAATAAAATTACATTCATAACATAATATTATGCATAAAGATAAATTTAAATTCTAAGGCACATTATATTTATGTTTATTTTGTTTAGACTAGCGAGGTTAGTTAGCAGCAACCAAATTATAAAACTTAAATAAAAAATATTTTTAATGTTATCTCATATAGTATTTCATAGACTGATGTGCGACATTATTTTGGAGTTTGTTGAGTGATTTTAGCGGTATAAAACTTATGTTCTCGCGAATCTCTTGTATGTTTAAATGGAGTACGTGGAGATTCAATAAGCGTGGCTGGACAAGTTCCATGCACATGGGCAGTAAATTCTCGTTTATAACTGGTGCCTCCATCACCTAAAACAAAGTGAGAAGTGTTGCCGTGTCGAGCATGGCGTTCAACACGTTCTACACGCTCTGTACGATCGATTCTTTCCATTTGATTGGTAGTTTTATTAGATCTCGAAAAGTTTCCATACGAGCGTGCTTCAGAATGACCATAAAATTCACCTCCTATTTGTAGATTGTCTTTTACAATTACTCGAGGCTGCCGTTCTACTATCATAGTCGATTGTCCGTCTCTTCTTTGCTGCCGGCGTGTGTCGGAACTATCAGTATGTTGTGATATCAAACCCATATTATCTCGGGTAGATCTATGCATTGAACTAATGCTCTTTCTATCAGCACTGTGTGTTGAGTTGCTTATATAGTCGCCACGCTCATTAAGATTTGTGATACTTTTCTTCTGAGCTGCTGCGGTCGAGCTTATGGAGTGCTGAGCTTCAGTAGTTGATGTGACACCTTTGCGATGAAGAACAGCGTTACTGCTTGATGCGTCAGAAACTAAATCTGAAGTACGTTTATGATGGCCGACCCTTTTTGAGTTATCTATGGAAGTATTCGAAATATCGCTTCCTCCGTGCATGGCTCTTTGAAATTCAAGACTTGTTTTTGTTACACTATCACTTAATTGACTTTTACTGATTGTATGTGACTGTTGCGATGATTCTCTTACGGCGTTTTGTCCCTGAGTAATTATTGAGACATTACTAGTGTTGCGCCTAACTTGCTGGTCATTAGTACCAGATATGTGGGAGTGGCGGCTATCAGAATCACTAATTTTGTTGGAATGAATTTGAGATAATGTCCCTTGATCGGAAATATATTTTTTGTGGGAATTGTCATGATGTACATGATGATGACTTTCATTGGTATGTTGAGATGTAATATTTTTTTGTTCTGAACGACTTGAAACATTGGCCAAGTGAACATTTTCTGAGGTTCTCTCCGATGAATCATGAATGTTACCTTGTTGTACATATTGAGTGCGGCTCGATATTATTTTTTGTGACATATTACCATGATTTTGTTTTGTAACGTGGCTATCAGATGAGGAATGTTTGGTTATGTGACATATATTATCTTGATAATCTTTACCTTTTACATGTGTAGAGTCTGAAGCATTTAGAATAATTTGATTACCGACATTGCTTTGTCTTATTATTGTATTGTCATCGTTTATCGATTTGTTTTCCAATATTTTTTGGTTAGTAAAACTATGTCTTGGCGCATTAGGACTTCCACTAAATTTGTCAGGAATAGATTTCTGATTAGCCACTGGAGCTGTTTCTACTTCAATATTCCTGGTAACATTGACCCATTTACCAGCAATCAATTTTTTCTCTGTGACTTGTTTAACTGTTTTTGTAGTTTTACTTGATATGTTTGTTATGCTTCTAGATTCATTTTTATCTATACGAGAATCTGCAGTGCGGCGTGTTGTAGATTGATTGATGTTTCTAGTGTCTTTGTTTATTATATTTGAACTTGGGTGAGGCTTCTGGCTTTGTTGGGGAGTTTGATCTCTAATAACAGGAGTTCCAGATTGATCACCGATTACATTTTCATTAGTATGTATATCATGTTGACTTTGCGCACCACTTTGAATATGTTTTACATTCGAACGTATGACGGTACTATGCATACCAGTTTCGTTTGTATGGGATTCTACATGATGTCTTTCAATGTTACTGTCATGGTGTACATGAGACCTTCTATCAATTGTTTCAAGGTGCTGATTATGCTTTAAATCATATTTGGAAACATCTGTACAGTTGTCTTTCGAGTCGTGCGTTACATGTTTGATAGTTCTAATTTCAGGACCTGAACTATCCCTTGGACTTTGTCGTCGAATACTGTCTGGAGTATCTCCTCTTGAAGGAGTACCTTGAGGTCGAGTTTTTGGATAACGTTCAGTCTCTGGAGTTGCCCGATTATCATTTTTAGAAGATTTTGGTGTATCATAGCCATTAGTATTATCATCTGGATGAATCATTCTGGGTGTTTCTCTATCTGGTGATGAAGTATAGCTATCTTGAGGTTTTCCTGGAATCAGCTTTTTAGGTGATGACTCTCGTCGTTCTGGGGTTTGCTGTTTAGGTGAAGGTCGTCCATTTACGTAAGGAGAATCTGCACCTACATCTGTCACATTCTTATTCAGTGTATGTCTTTCTTTGTTGATAATTTCATCATCGTGGTAAGTTATTGATTTTTTCTCGCTTGTCTTTACTTGATAATCATCTTTCCGGGTGAGGTCTTCAAAAACACCTTCAATTTTAAGATTGTCTTCTCTACGTGTTAATTTAACTCTTTGACCCTTGACAACGCGATATGTATCAGAAGTCCTTGTATTTTCCATTTTTCCTTCCATTTTAAGATTATCTTCATGTTTTATAAGGCTTGTTTTACCTCCAGTAACTTTGGTATAGTCATTTCTTTGTTTCATGTCGACAAATTCACCTTCGATTTTTAAATTATCTTCTCTTCTTATAATATCAACCCTTTCAATTTTTTGCTTATGGCGTAAATCAGTTTCCTTATCAATGGTAATGTTATCGACTTGCTTAAATGGCTTTCTTTTTTCAGCCGGTTGCGTTGGAACCATTTCAGGTTTATAAAATTTACCATCAGGCTTAAGATTATCTTTAGGTTTCACAACAGGAGCTCGTTCACCTTTAGTCGCAGAATAGTCATTACGAGTGTATAAGTCAATAAATTCACCTTCTGTTTTCAAGTTGTCTTCATGTTTTTGTATAGTTATCTTCTCCGTTTTTTCAATTCGTTTATAATCATCCCTTGAACGGTGAATATCCATAACACCTTCCATTCTAAGGTGATCTTCATGTTTGACGACATCAGCTCGATCGCCACGGGTCACTGTGTAATCTGTTCGCCTAGTTATTTCCATGTCACCTTCAGGTTTTAAGTTGTCTTCAGGTCTCTTTTGCACTGGTCTTTCACTACTAATAACCGGTTTTTCTTTTTCAGGTCGAACAAATTGACCTTCAGGTTTTAGATTGTCTTCCGGTCTTTTTTGTTTCGGTCGCTCTGCAGGTTGCCATTGTGAAGATACTGGTTTTTCAAAATCTCCTTCTGGCTTCAAATTGTCTTTGGGCTTTTTGGGTGTCTGTCTCTCAGCGGGCTGCCATTGATCTTGTCTAGGTTTTTCGAAATCACCTTCAGGCCTTAGATTATCTTTTGGTTTCTTAGGTGTTTGTTTTTCAGCAGGACGCCACTCTTCGTGTTTAGGCTTGTCGAAGTCTCCTTCAGGTTTTAAGTTATCCTTTGGTTTCTTCACTTCTGGTTTTTCAGCTGGCCGCCATTTTTCTTTCGTGGGAGTTTCAAATTCACCTTCTGGTTTTAAGTTATCTTTCGGTTTTATTTGTGTAGGACGTTCAGCCGGTCGCCATTGTTGTTTTTCTGGAGTGACAAAATCACCCTCAGGATGTAAATTGTCATCTGGTCGACGAACTGGTGCTCTGTCACCTGGTTGCCATTCCTTAGGTTCTCTTTTCTCAAATTCACCTTCTGGACGTAAATTGTCATCAGGTTTTTTAGGCTTAGCACGTTCAGCTGGACGCCATTCTTCAGGTCTGGGTTGTTCAAATTCTCCTTCTGGCTTTAAATTATCCTTTGGTTTCTTTTGTATTGGTCGCTCCGCTGGTCTCCAGTGATCTGGTATGCGCTTTTCAAACTCACCTTCGGGACGTAAGTTATCATGAGGTTTTTGAGCCTTTGGTCTTTCAGCGGGTTTCCATTGATCGTGTTTTGGTGTATCAAATTCACCTTCTGGTTTTAGATTATCTACTGGTTTTTTAGGAGTCTGCCTTTCTGCTGGCCGCCACTCGTCTGGAATTGGCTGTTCAAATTCACCTTCAGGCTTAAGATTGTCTTTAGGTTTTCTTTGTTTTGGTCTTTCGGCTGGTTTCCATTGTTCCTTTTGAGGTGTTGTAAACTCACCCTCTGGATGTAAATTATCAACGGGTTTTTTCGGTTTAACACGATCAGCTGGCCGCCATTCTTCATATTTAGGAGTTTCAAAAGTACCTTCAGGTTTAAGGTTATCTTTTGGTATTTTAGGACTTTGTCTTTCAGCAGGTTTCCATTCTTCCACCATAGGTTGGTCGAACTCTCCTTCTGGTTTAAGATTATCTACTGGTTTTATCTGCGACGGTCTTTCCGCTGGATACCATTTTTCTTGTGGACGATTTTCGAAATCACCTTCGGATTTCAAGTTGTCTTGCGGTTTTTTAGGTTTAGGGCGTTCAGCAGGTCGCCACTGTTCTTTTTCCGGTGTTTCAAACTCACCTTCCGGTTTAAGATTGTCATTTGGTTTTTTAGGAGTTACTTTGTCAGCTGGCCGCCATTCATCGGTTTTCGGCTTTTCGAATTCACCTTCAGGTCTTAGGTTGTCTTTAGGTCTTTTTTGTATTGGCCGCTCAGCAGGGCGCCATTGTTCTCTTTCAGGAGTAGTGAAATCGCCCTCGGGGTGTAAATTGTCCGCGGGCTTTTTCTGAATGGGACGGTCTGCTGGACGCCATTCTTCAATTTCAGGTTTCTCAAAATCTCCTTCTGGCTTAAGATTATCTTTTGGTTTTACTTGAGTTGGCCGGTCCGCAGGTCGCCATTGTTCTTTTTCAGGTGAAACGAATTCTCCTTCGGGGTGTAAATTATCACTAGGCTTTTTAGGTTTGGAACGTTCAGCAGGACGCCACTCTTCTTGTTTCGGTGTTTCGAACTTTCCTTCTGGTTTAAGATTATCTTTTGGTTTTATTGGTGTTTGCTTTTCAGCTGGTCGCCACTCATCGGTCTTTGGTTTTTCAAACTCTCCTTCAGGGACAAGATTATCAGCTGGTTTTTTAACCTGAGGTCTTCGAGTAACCTGTTGGTAAGTTTGATATTCTTCCTGAGTCGTTGTGATATTTAGAGTATCTTCAGTTGAGTAAAACTTTTCAAAATCTTCTTTTGTCCATGTTCGACGTCTTTGTGGTCGTTCAACCGAAGTTGTTTTTGTAGTGTAATCATTTTTGTTTGACGTGGTAAACTCAATCTCCCCTTCATTGATTAAATTATCAGTTCTTCTTGTTACTAGCGTTGTTCTTTCAACAGTATCAGTATAATCGATAAACTCTGACTTCGAAGTAGTTTCAGTAGTCATATCACCTTCAATTTTTGTAAATGTATTCCGTCTAACTGGCTTAGGCCTTTCAGTTGGTTTGATTGTGAACTCAGTGCGAGAAGTTGTTTCATCTGAAAGTAATAACATTAACATAAATTAGATGCCCAAAGGGCAGTCAAAAGAATTTAGAGTAAAGTTACCTAATAGACAGTATGTTAATGGGACATAAAATATTAACTGAATCAAAACCTTTACCTGTAGGTTTTTTAGGCTTATCAAAGAAATATTGTTAACCTTTTACCTGATATGGTAACTCACACGTATTGATCTACTCCAAAGTAAAAAAAATTGCTTGTTATATGGGAGTTAGTCAATGATATTATATGTAGAAATACGAGAATAAATTTTATAAACACTTCGACCCAGAGAAATGAACGTCTATCGAATACGAATTGAACCCGAGGCTCGTTATTCGTCGACTTGGTAGGGCAACTATTCTCACCACTCAACCAACAAGATTGTAATTGTTTATATTCTTTAAAATATATTTTTAAGTTACAAGACAGCGAAGAAGTAAGTGGTTTTCCTGGAGGCTTTTATGGGTATACTGATAAATAGACACCAAAGATATTACAGGTGCAACCGTGTGCTTTAGCTGGGTCTATAGGCCTACAGTATTAGAACTCTGACTACTCTATTCTCTTAACTGTAATACGAGGGAGAGAAATGTGCAGCACTCTACTACCAGTGGTATTATTAAAAAGGAAAGAATAAGCGGTATTTACGAGATACGTATGAACTTTGACTAATACCACATTCAAGAAGTTAAAATATTTACTTCACAAAACAATCACCAATTTTTGATGTGGTGAAGTTATTTTTCAGAAAAGTAGGTAAGTAGAAATTGAAAGGATGTTAAAGGCATAATATTAACCTTCGTTGAAAAATTTTAACATTAGTATCTATACAGTCACATTATTATATATTTTAATGCGTATTTTATTAGAAATGTTTACGCTTTTGATATTATTACGTATGACACGATTACCTTGAAATAATGTTTTTCTTATTCCCAAAAATTATAAAAAAACATACAAGTAAAGGCCTAGTCTCGCACATGAGGAGTTTTTAGAAGCAAATATATTTAACAACACAGATTTAATAATTAGATATAAGGATTCGAATTATTACTTGATATGAAATACCTAGTTACATAAATAGTAGAATATTCTCTATTTATCAATGCCAAGTTATAATAAATATTAACAACTCATTATTTCCAACGAGCAGCTGTCCCTTAATAATAACACAATGAACCAACGTTATTAATTTGTGATACCCTATTCGTTTAATATGATATTCTAATAGTATTCAATAATCTGTTTTATAGAAAAACTTAAAGGAGTAAATGCCAATAAAATGCTCTATACTGAAATAGAATTTAGATCTCGTACGTGTGCCTTACTAACCGTTAGTTTTATTGAGATAAATTAAAACGGACCGTAATTACCTGTAAATTCTCCTTCAGTGATGAGGTTATCAGTGCGCCGAATTATTTCTGCTCTTTCACCAATGACCACATTATATTCATCGGTTCTAGTAGTAGTAAACTCTCCTTCAGGACGTAAGTTGTCTTTCGGTTTTTTCTGCTCTGGTCTCTCTGCAGGTTTCCAAGATTCTTTTTTGGGAGTAGTGAAATCCCCTTCAGGTTTTAAGTTATCTTCTGGCTTACGAACAGGAGCTCTGTCACCAGGCTTCCACTCGTCTGGTTTTCTTCTTTCGAATTCCCCTTCAGGACGTAAATTATCTTCGGGTTTTTTAGGTTTTTGTCTTTCAGCTGGCCTCCATGGTTGTTTTTCAGGAGTTTCGAATTCACCTTCAGGTCGAAGGTTATCTTCAGGACGTCGGGTCGGTGCTCTATCACCAGGTTGCCATTCTTCTGGTCGTCGTTTCTCGAACTCACCTTCAGGTTTTAAATTATCTTCAGGTCGCTTAACAGGCGCCCGATCTCCTGGGCGCCAAGATTCAGGCTTACGTTTCTCAAAGTCTCCTTCAGGCCGAAGATTATCTTCAGGTTTCTTTGGTTTTTGACGTTCAGCTGGCTGCCATGGTTCTTTTGTAGGAGTAGTGAATTCACCTTCAGGATGAAGATTGTCTTCGGGACGACGAGTTGGTGCTCGATCACCGGGACGCCATTCTTCAGGCTGTCTCTTTTCAAATTCTCCTTCAGGTTTTAAATTATCTTCTGGTTTTTTGGTTGGTTCTCGTTCACCAGGACGCCATTTCTCAGGTTTACGCTTTTCAAATTCACCCTCAGGTTTCAAATTGTCTTCGGGCTTTTTAGGGCTTTGTCGTTCAGCTGGACGCCATTGCTCTTTAGTTGGTGTAGTAAATTCACCTTCGGGATAGAGATTATCTTCTGGACGACGAGTGGGAACTCTGTCACCAGGACGCCATTCCTCGGGTCGTCGCTTTTCGAATTCTCCTTCAGGGCGTAGATTGTCCTCGGGTTTCTTGGGTTTCTGAAGTTCAGCAGGGCGCCATGGTTCTTTTGTTGGCGTAGTGAATTCACCTTCAGGGTGGAGATTGTCCTCGGGACGATGCGTTGGTGCTCGATCTCCAGGACGCCATTCTTCAGGTCGCCTTCTTTCGAATTCTCCTTCCGGTCTTAAATTATCTTCGGGCTTTTTAGTTGGCTCTCTATCACCAGGACGCCATTTTTCAGGTGTGCGCTTCTCAAATTCACCTTCGGGTTTTAAGTTATCCTCGGGTTTCTTGGGGCTTTGACGTTCTGCTGGGCGCCATGGTTCTTTCGTGGGAGTAGTGAATTCACCTTCAGGGTACAAGTTATCTTCAGGACGACGAGTTGGAGCACGATCTCCAGGTCGCCATTCTTCGGGGCGCCTCTTCTCAAAATCTCCCTCTGGTTTTAAGTTATCTTCTGGCTTTTTGGTTGGTTCCCTTTCACCTGGACGCCATTTTTCAGGTTTGCGCTTTTCAAATTCACCTTCAGGGTATAAATTATCTTCTGGTTTCTTAGGTTTTTGGCGTTCAGCTGGCCGCCATGGTTCTTTCACTGGAGTTGTAAATTCCCCTTCAGAATGGAGATTATCTTCAGGGCGCCGCGTTGGAGCTCGATCTCCAGGACGCCATTCATCGGGGCGTCTTTTTTCAAACTCTCCTTCTGGTTTTAAATTGTCTTCTGGACGTTTAACAGGCGCTCTATCTCCTGGGCGCCAATCTTCGGGTCTACGTTTCTCAAACTCCCCTTCAGGATATAAGTTATCTTCTGGTTTTTTGGGTTTCTGACGTTCAGCTGGCCTCCAAGGTTCTTTTTCAGGTGTATCAAATTCACCCTCGGAACGTAAATTGTCTTCCGGTCGACGAGTTGGCGCTCTGTCTCCAGGACGCCATTGTTCCGGTCGCCGTTTTTCAAATTCTCCTTCTGGTTTTAAATTATCTTCTGGTTTCTTGGGACTTTGCCGTTCTGCAGGACGCCATGGTTGTTTTTCTGGTGTTTCGAAGTCACCTTCAGGTTTTAAATTATCTTCTGGGCGGCGTGTAGGGGCTCTATCACCTGGATGCCATTCATCTGGACGTCTCTTTTCAAATTCCCCTTCGGGTTTCAAATTATCTTCTGGCTTACGTACAGGGGCTCTGTCACCGGGACGCCAATCTTCTGGTCGACGTTTTTCAAACTCACCTTCTGGTTTTAAATTATCTTCAGGTTTTTTAGGTTTTTGTCGTTCTGCTGGACGCCACGGTTCTTTTTCGGGGCTAGTAAACTCTCCTTCGGGATAAAGATTATCTTGAGGCCGATGTGTTGGTGCTCTATCACCAGGTCGCCATTCTTCAGGGTGCCTCTTCTCAAAATCTCCCTCTGGTTTTAAGTTATCTTCTGGTTTTTTGATTGGTTCTCTGTCACCTGGACGCCATTTTTCAGGTTTGCGCTTTTCAAATTCACCTTCAGGGTATAAATTGTCTTCAGGTTTTTTTGGTTTCTGTCGTTCCGCTGGGCGCCAAGGTTGTTTCTCTGGGCTAGTAAATTCTCCTTCAGGGTAAAGATTATCTTCTGGTCGACGAGTAGGTTCTCTATCTCCTGGCCGCCATTCCTCCGGTCGTCGTTTTTCAAACTCACCTTCTGGTTTTAAATTATCTTGAGGGCGCCGCACTGGAGCCCTGTCACCAGGACGCCATTCCTCTGGTTTGTGTTTTTCAAATTCTCCTTCAGGTCGTAAATTGTCTTCAGGTATTTTAGGTTTTTGACGTTCAGCAGGTTGCCACTGTGTTTTTTCTGGAGTCGTGAAATCTCCTTCAGGACGAAGATTATCTTCAGGACGTCTTGTAGGGGCTCTGTCACCAGGTCTCCATTCTTCTGGGCGTCTTTTCTCAAACTCTCCTTCTGGTTTTAAGTTATCTTGTGGTTTGCGCACAGGTGCTCGATCACCAGGTTTCCATTCTTCAGGTTGGCGGTCTTCAAACTCTCCTTCTGGTTTTAAATTATCTTTCGGCTTACGAACAGGAGCTCGGTCTCCTGGACGCCAGTCATCTGGTTTGCGTTTTTCGAATTCACCTTCAGGCTTCAAATTATCTTCAGGCTTTTTACCTTTTTGCCTTTCTGCAGGTCGCCAAGGTTCCTTTTCAGGTGTGGCGAATTCACCTTCTGGTCTTAGATTATCTTCTGGACGACGAGTGGGTGCTCTGTCACCAGGACGCCATTCTTCTGGGCGGCGTTTCTCAAATTCACCTTCAGGTTTCAAATTATCTTCAGGCTTAGTAGGCTTGGGCCGTTCAACAGGTTGCCATTGAGGACGCTCAGGAGCCTGAAAGTCTCCCTCGAGCCGCAAATGGTCTTCATGATGGACTGCTGTTGTTCTGGTGACCTGCTTTTCATCGTAATCTTGTTGGTATGCGGA
The DNA here is from genome assembly GCA_018237365.1 of Caria ino melicerta. NCBI lineage: Eukaryota > Metazoa > Arthropoda > Insecta > Lepidoptera > Riodinidae > Caria > Caria ino. The sequence goes on from DVZN01000029.1 coordinate 16,240, forward strand.
GACCACGCTCTTGGTTTGCACCACATCGAACAATGGCTCCGGGACATCGTTGTGTGGGCAACGGTGACGCCTGGAAAGAATTAAAATATATTTAGTACATATTAATATTGAAGTTAATATTAATATACTTAGTGTGTATATATATATATATACACGAGGTATTGTTGTCCCGAGCTAATATACCATATACCGTCGCTTGCTAGGAAGCTCGTAAAAGGTGAGCTTAAGTTTAATGTCACTAACAACCTTTAATTAGGTGTAGAGTTTCGCAATGGCTCGCCCGTATTGGTACCTTACATATTTTTGCCCCAATATGACAATTAATGTATTTTAGTTTAAGTGTAAGGTAGCTGGGGGGCCTTGGACACAAATAAGGATTTGTGTCTATAGGCGGTGTGTATTTCTTACCATCTCCTCGACGGTAACAAAAACGCATTTTTGAAAGGTGGAATATTATAATGACCATTCTGCTACAATTATTATTTGTTATGATTGAATTAAAGTCTTCTTTATTCAATATATTATCAAATAGAAAAAGAAAATATTTAGTCTAAATGACGGTGATGGAGGTATATTGCAACATACATAAATGGCCTACAAGTTGGTCCAGCGGTTCGCGTTGCGACGACGCTAATCGACGAAGTTTGAGTTCGATCCCCAAAAGAGACAGGCTTTGAATGATGAACATAGGCTGTATTTCTGGAACTGGGTGTTTGTGAAGTTTGTGAAGCCGCAGGCAATTAGGTATGTACCAGTTTTTAACTAAAAAAACCCATTCTAATATACATACGTGACTTTTACTAAAAAACGATTTTCATACAAACGTGCAATTCATATAATTAGCATTTGGTTAATAAATAATATATCACACGTATTTATTTTTTCCGATAGGCTATATAATGAAGTAGCTGTCCCCTTTGCGGGTGTAGAATTTCATAAAATCATTTCTTAACTGACCTTTACTCGACGAAAGGAATATTTCTACAAAATTTCAACTCTAGTATAGTTTCAAAAATATTGTAATGAGTCAGTAGGTTGGTAATGATAATTATTGTTATTCTTATAATTATTAATTTAAGAACTGTAATTATATATTATTACAATTATTGATTTTGACCAAAATTAAAATTTCAGTTAGGCTTTCCATTCACGTTTAACAGCAATTAACAAAAAATAATCGTAGATTAACATTGATTGCCGCTTCAGAAACTGGCAGTAAGAAGTATGTGACTAATGGATTAATCCTCATAAAAGTATAAATGCGAAATTTTGTGAGTGTGTATATATGGACGTTTGTTACTCTTTCACGCAAATACTACTGAACTGATTACGATGAAATTTGGTATGTATGTAGCTAAAGACCCAGAATAACACATAGGCTACTTTTTATCCCGGAGTTTCCGAGTGGTCGGGATTTACACGGGAAAAACGAGAATTTATTTTGTCCCACGCAAATGAAGTCAGGGCAACAGCTAGATAACGAATGAAAACAATATAGGATGATCCTTTTTAGATACAGATATCGTATGTACCTATTAATATATCACACACCGGACCCCATCACATAGTATTCGTATTAAACAAAGAAAACGAAGCATCCGCGTGGCAAAAGTATTAGTTGCGTAGAATCCATATAAAATTTAAACTTAATTAGGGTTATGAAACTGACTTCTTGTAGGTACAAACTACAAACTACGATTGCCAGTATTTATTTAGTACATAATATTGTACTCTGACTTAAAAGTTCCCTTGTAAGACCTAGACTTTGACTCTTTTTTAATTTCGTGACGCCCATAACTCGGAAGAGAAAGGCATAGGTAGGTACATACTAATGCATCCACGATTAAGTCACGATACAAGGTCTCATGATGTAACAGGTGGCAAGTCCCTTACCATATCGGGCATAAATTCAATCCTAGACAACCTTAGATAAACTGAAAAAACTCATTGAACAACCCGACCCAAGAATCGAACCAGCGACCTCGTGGTCAAATTCAGACTTCGACTACCCTGTGTATACTAGCTGAAACCGCGTTACTCTTTCACAACAATTCATTAATGTTATTTTTTTGCACGGAACTCTAATTATTTTTTAAAATAAAAGAAGCTTAAGTTACCCGCTATAAAATCAGTTATCTGCCAATGAAAGTCCCGTCAAAATCGGTTCAGCCGTTTCAGAGATTACCCGGAACGAACAGACAGATTAAAATCGTAAAAAATGTTATTTTTTATACGTGCTGTGTAAACATGCATTTACTAAGAAGAGGTTATTTAAATATTACAAACTCCAATTTTATTTATGTGTATAGATGTGTTTGAAAGTGAGAGAGTGTGTGCTATGTATTTAATACAATTAAAATAAAGTGTAATCACCTCTTGATTTTATAGGGATGTAAATACAAAGGAAATTTTCGTGGCAATGGAATGAGAGGCAACGCAAGAGGCTCGGCCATCGCACGAGCCCATCTCGCTTTCTTCACTCCTCTTCTTACCGAATTGAACAATCACAAGTATACTTCATTTTTTTACCTCATTCGTATGACACTTAAAAAACGTTTTATTTCTTTTAAGGAGCACGTTTGAGCAGGACTCCAAAATCGCGATTTTCCAGACCTATTTTTCCTTCCTTTTCCGTATGAGGATACAATGCCCGTGAATAGGCTATTTCTAATAAGTTACAACAGAATTACTAGCTTATAACCTATGATATATTATAAAAGAGCGATAGATGCGTTACCCGCCTAGAATTGACTTTTGTCTGTAAAAAGTGGCTAATTTTACACATATTTGTGATTATAGCATGAAATAAGCAAAAATTGTGAATTTACATTTACTTACGCATGAAAAGAAATGTTTTTTTTGTATAATTATTTTAAGCTTTGTACATAAAGGAAGGTACATTTATACAAATTGTTGAAATATTTTGGCCGATGCCTTTTTTCTAGCAAAAATAAAGCGCGTATAACGCATCTATAGTTTTATGATATACTCGTATTATAGGTTATAACAATTCACTTTTATAAAACACTCAGAATCATTTTAAATACTTTTTCATAAAGTAGGTCTGGACTCTGGACACATTTGTTTGATATTTTTCAGGTTCGCGACTTTTCAGACCTACTTTCTTTAACGTAGTAGGTACGTTAGCTGCGCCCGTGAGTCGTCTACTGCCGGACATATCTCGAATGTTGTACATTTGCCGCGCATCGTTGGCCGGGTTATTTTAACCTTTGGTATCCTCATAAAAATATTATACAAAAGCCTTATTTTTTGATAAAGAGAGAAAAATAGGAGTCTCTTTATCAAAAAATTTTGGCGGATCGTGAAAAAAGATGGAAGGGATTTTCACTATTCCTGAGTTTCATGTCAATACCGAGTAAGAAGGTCAATCATTTAATTAAAAAACTATGTATTATACAATAAGCTTATTCTTTGATGAAGATAGAAAAATGGGAGTTCTGGGGATTCGTCAAAAAAGCTGCATGCAGTTTTTTTTATAATTACTGAATTTTATTGGCATTTTGTTTAATTGTATTCAGTTAAAATACGCAAAATAACTTTTAATGAAGAAATTAGTGTACCGTGTGTTGTCTAGGTGGCACCGAAACTCACTTGTTGAACTTGAGTAAATTGCCACCACTTTACCTAAGACAGACTATGAATCTTTCAAGCCCGATTTTTTTAATCGAGCGATAACTTGATGCAAATTAATTTTACACTTGATCAATGGCTGTAGCTAACGCCCATACCAAAAATGACATACTTCATAAAAGATGTTTCTTTAACGCCTCTTTTATTTTTTCGTGGCAAAAAGAGAAAGAGATGTTACATATATACACACATCAGCCTATTGCAGTCCACTGCTGGACGTAGGCCTATGAGATGTTAAGATAAACAGAAATATAAGTAAACGAAATAATTGAATATAGGGAATGTAAGTATCAAAAATGTTACAGTTTCTTGTTTGATTAAAAACATTCATAATAAATATATATTATAATAATAGTAGATATAAGTTTTCTCGCAAGCTAAAGATCTGATAATATTCATGGCAGCAAAGTTTTTATTTTAGCAACTGTAAGCAGCTATATATAATACGATTATGCGAACGCCTTTATCATAACAGCTTTAATTTTCAATGTGAGTTCGATCAGTCGTAAATTAACGAGGTTTCGATTTCTATCCGCTTGGGGGTATAATTTATCGAAACCCTTTCTAAGTGGATGCCTACATCACATTAGCTATCTGCATGCTAAATGCCAGTCTGATCAGTCCAGTAGTTTGGGCTGTGCGTTGATAGATCCTTCAATCAGTCACCTTTGCGTTTTGTGTTTATATTAAATGCTAACTTAATACTTAGTCTTAAGCATAAAACTACATTCCCCGACACCAACTTCACTCTATCGCCATATTAAATCTATTATATAAACCACCTAGTTTAATAGCATATTAGAATACAGTTTAAGGTATGTTGTAGTATTGATTGATATGCTGTTGTCGGGCTTGAAAACCATCCTTATTCTAAACACTGAACATATAGCTACAGACGACTAGTAATCAAATAAACAACTAGGTACTTGACCTACCTACACGTTACCATGGCAACTGTAAAGTACGCTTGCCTGAAACTTTTGTTACCAACGTACCAAATAGGGCCAACTTAACAACTATATCCGATGGTGGTAATACTTCGCGCTAAGCACATCTTGACAGGGAAGAATATGTGTCGCTATAACGTGGCTAAAGGCCTATTGGCGTCGCAAAGAGTATATCTAGATGCCAAGTCACTGACCGACCACGCAGGCCGAGTGGTGAGCGTAACGTTACCACGTCGACGAATAGTGAGGCTCGGATTCGATTTCGGAGCGGGCGTTTGTGTGATGAACATTGACGTTCGCATTCCTGGGTCTGGGCGTTTATTAAATTTATTTATAAATGTATTTCTATGTATAATCGTTGACTAACACAAGCAAATAACTTGCTTACTTGGGGATTAGATCAATATGTGTGATTAGTCCCGGGATATTTATTTATTTAGGTTCTGTAGCAACCATTTTAATTATTTATTGTTATGTTATGCTAACACTAAACACGTAATTAGTTGACATGCGATCCTGTATGAAGCACTTACAAAGAAATCTATTGTGAAGAAAGCTCACATGACGACTTAGGTTCGCATGACACGCTACTCTAAAGTGTGAGTGGGCAATCCATTCGAGGGAATCCAGATATAGCGCTGACTCAATCAATGAATTCATTTGTTATTTGCTGTGCAACTCATAATTTACATATAATTTTCTCGGTAGTCATTGCTGTCTTGTGGGTCGATTGGTTGCCGACACGCCAAATATGTCTACAAACGACAAGATTCGTGTTCGATTCCCGGCAAGAAAAGGCGTTTCTGTAATACAATAGAGGTCTATATTCTGGGTCTATGTGTCTGTTTAATCGATTTCAGTACGTATCTTTATATCAAATATCAAAATTAATGATTAACACACTTAAAGTAAGCAAGTAGGGAAATTGCTTATTTTATAGTTAGAGGGAATAGTGTACATTTTAACATCTTATATACCTATTTATTCTAATTGTTAAAAATTATATCGTCACGCCCATATATCCTCGAAAGTGTAGGCAGAGGAACATACTGGTATGCAACCACGATTAGCCGACGGTATTTGGTCCCATGATATGACGGGTGGCAAGTCCGTCGCCAAT
>DVZN01000030.1:0-21856 GCA_018237365.1 Caria ino melicerta
GTGGTGCGTAGCCAACCTGAGACTGAGATGTTGGGTCTCGTGCAAAATTAAGTTGACCTTACCCCCTAAACCGAAACACGTCAACGACAAACACTGGCATTATGGTGGCAGGAATAGGCAAGGCGGTGATACAAATCCGGGCGAACCGCTACGATTTTTTTATAGCAGAAGGAGGCAAACAAGCAACTAGGTTACCTGATGGTAAGTAATCACTACTGCCCACGAACAACTACAATACCAGTTTTTGAGAGAAGGAAGGCAACTGACACTTTTGTTAAGTTTCAAGTAATTAATTTTATAATTATATATTATACATACAAAGGTAATTGAATATTTCCCAGAAATTTTGTAAGAAATGGCGATAAAATTAGCTCTGCATTAGTGGGGTTCGGATACCGGACCAATAGCAATGCTGTCACAATTCCTGGATTCTCCTCAATTCTGAAACAGTTTTATTAATTAAATTATAAGAAACTTATACTTTTTGTCATTGGGTAATGGCAAATGGGTACGAGTTTTTAAAGGGACCTAATTATTTATTACTTACAATACACCCTGGCTTAGCACAGATGCAATATAATTACAAAACTTTGAAATTCTCAGTTTTTCTTAATTATAATATGCATCTTTTATACATATGAATACTTCTCTTAAATCATTCAGTTGATAAATAAATGTGTAACAATGACTTGAAACGAGCAGCTGGTATTAAGTGCATGGCAAATCAGGAGATTGGGGTCTTATGGTGTAACTACTCTGGCTTATATATGGATTTAATTAAAAATTTGTGCTCTTTGAATTGATTATGTAATGATTTAAAATATCTAATACAGACCCATCATTATACAGCTCAGGTAACCTCGGAGAGTCAACCTTCAATTTTATTAAGAATTCTACATTGTGATTTCCTACTAACACTTCAATGTCCTTTTCAGTGGTAAGAGCATTACCAAGCAGTGCACTATACTCAAAAGATGCTCTTGAATTTTCATCTTCATTTAATTTTTTTAACTGCAACAGTAATGATTGGAAGACAGTGAATTATAAAATTAGCATCCTTATGAAATGTTAGTTTAGAAAAAACAAAATACACAGTTTATTATAAAAGATATACAAAATTGTTTTTACACTATAAGAGGAATGGGGATCTCTCTCACAGTAAAAAAACATTTTTTTTGGATTTACACTAAATATAATTACCTGGTGAATTTTATACAAACTTGTTAACTCAGATATGACATCACTTAATGATTTAGGGTCTTGAGCATTCCAGTTAGTGAGACTGGGTAAATTATCAGCAATATAATCTTCGTCCAAATTGCTTAGAAAACTATCATCATCAAATCGAAAATCAGGAGCAAACCAGGGTGTTGATGTGTCAAATATGACTTCCCATTTTAGTTTCTTAGTGCAATATGGTAAAAGCAAACGAAATTGGTTTTCTGTTCCTTTAGTGTTCCCACCAATTCTTTCAAATTCCACTTTAGTCTTACAAAGCCCTGCACAAATATAATATTACAATTTTACTTTACCTTATGTTGGTCCAGGTTTCTTTGTATAATTGACCAGCTGCCAACCTGCCAGGCAGCTAGTGAAAGTTGAGTATAGGTTTACTGTCACTAGATAGTAGAGTGAGTATCAATAAATTATCCGTAATGGTATTACAACCTTACCTAATTAGGAAATCTGGCTGCTTGTTTGTCATCCAGTATTGAAACAGTCAAACTAATTAAGTACTAAAGATTGCAGCAATAAAGGTAATGGATAAAGAAAGGAACCTTCTGCCAACATTAGATTATAAAGTTATTCTTTTGTCTAAATTTTGTACATAACAAGTTACTTAACATAATATTTTTAAGGCATACATTAATTGGCCCGCGCCGGGATACATAGCATGCACAGCGTGCAACAGATTTAAAGTTGTCTTTACGTCATTTCACATAGGACTTTGTGCATATCCAGACAACTAGCACTAATTGCCAGCATGTCAGCCATTTTGTAAGAAATCTATATACATAAATAAAATTGGAGTGTCTGTTTGTAATATTAAAATAACCACTTTATTAGTATATACACATACATATACTAAAATAACATATTTTAAAAATTTTGTGCCTGTCTGTTGTTCTGGCTAATGCCACGAATGACAGGACTTTCTCTGGTAGATACCTGAGGTTACAGCGGTTAACTTAGAAGATATTATTTCCAAAAACTAATTGGGATTCGGTACAATAAAATAAAATCATAAAATGGTTTTAAAGACCTACAAGGAAGTCACAAGTTTCAGTTAGTTATATAATAAATTCCATTTAGTGTTTTATCATATTAATTCTAAAATATGTTTGTAAAATATCTGATGATGCTGTAAAAAGCGAAAGTGTTTTGCTGGTGTGTAGAGATTAAAAATTAAATTAGTAAAACAGAGAAAGTGTATTAATAATACCAAAACATAAAAATACATTTTTACCAAACACCAATGATGTAGAGTATAACAATATACTTACCTAATAAATAAATAATGTACAATATTCTGGTTAAAAATATGTAAAATAGACTTACAAGTTACACAAATAATATATTTGCATAACTTTAAAACTAAAGAGTTTAAAATAGTTATATTTAAAGATAAAATAGTTATATTTATAGAGATAAATATAACTATTTTATCTAGTTTAATCATTTTGTAATTATATATTTATAGTTAACATTTTTTGTTTAGGTAGGCATACTATTTTTTTTATCATGGAATAGGCAGGCATTTGACCGCCATCTCAACTGATGTTAAGTGAAGATGTAGCCGAAGATGGTTCATGCCTACCTAGAAATAGTCTGATCATTCTGGCCTTATAGATAACTAAGTTATATTGTTCCGGGAATTATTCAAGGAATATGTGATTTAGTTAGACATTAAAATATTGGGTGTTTTTATTACCTAATTGCAAATCTTGAAATATATTTTGGACGTAGGGTCGAAACATTGGTGATAGGTCATCTGTAATACTATAAACTTCTGTCATATTTTAAGGTCACTTTTCCTTTTTTTGATATAGTTTTCTCCTTTTAAATAATAACTTATATTTATTAATTGATGATTATTGTTTTTTTAGAATCTTTATAATACCCAAACTTATTGATAAAATAAAAATATTTTGAAAATAATGTTTGCTGAATGAATTTGTTTATGTATCTTAGTTTTAATTAAAAAGTATCGATATATCGGTATTTTGATTTTGAATTCAATCGAAATTTTATCTTTATTGATCCGATGTATTGAAATATCGATATAAAATATCCAGTATCGAAAATAGTATCTAAAACGATATATTTTTTTAATTCTTAAGGCACTGAAGTCGCTGTAACCAAAACTATAGAAGATAGGAACGAAAGAAAAAACTGTGATTGTTTTTGTTTGATATTTCAAAAAGATCTTAGAGTTATAAGATAGCCTTTTAGTTCTTGATATTTTTGTAATGTTGTCTAATCATAAGGAATACTAGCAAAATACTTTTGAAATTTAATCGATAATTTTCCTTTGATGTATCGATTGTAATAATGATATTTTATTAAATATCGATATTTTCTTCATTTTCGTTACACCTAATATACTAAGGCTAAAATGACATTTTGTTGCATTTGCCATTGCCACAGATAACTTCATTTGCATTGCATTTTTAGAGCTCCGTTAGGAGTACTATTGTTTTGTGCTTTAGAGGTAGCATACAGTTAAAAGATCTCTAATCAAGCTTCATGAACTATCAATATAGCATATAATATTAACAATTAAATGGATGGAATCACCATTGAATGTATATATCATCGAACACAAATCTGGATACCTGGGTCATTTTTGGTTCTATAGAAGGGATTCCCTAACTCATTTTGGACGCGCCCCTTTCTGTCATAAAAAAATTTACGCCCCCATCCTCCAGTCTAAATGATTATCAAGGTATTTGCGTAATATTTGACCCCCAAAACCATGATTATCCCATTTTTTTTAGAATCGTATTTATCAGAAGAACTATTTTAATGTCCAAGACTTCATTTTAAAGTATTTCTGTCTCGGCATCTACGTTATCATGAAATACATTCTCTCAGCAGTCGTAGGTTTTTTATACATGCGTAATAACTATACAGGTTGCCTGAGCTCCCCTACAAAGGTCTCTGCACCGTCTGGGAGGCGTGCCTCTCTCCCTGAAAACCCCTGATCTAAAGTATGGATTAGTGTATTTTTTTGTCACATATCATCAGCTATTTTATCTATATTATACATTATTTACATACATATTTAAAGTTCGCGCCTTGCAGGACATGAATGGCGCATAATATGAGCTGTAATTGGGAATGATAATAGTCTTGTTTTAAATTGAATGTATATGAAGCAACAAAAAAAGGCAGTATGGCTAGAGGTACTTGCTAGCAGCTTGGCTTTCAAAAAAAAATTAACACTTCACGAAAATTTTCTTTTAGGAATTTACTAATTTGCAGAATATATTAATTTAATATGCTTTGCGGAGTAACAGAAATATAAATTCTCAAAAGGTGAGACTAAATATGAAAGAAATGACATCAGCATTGAAATCAAATTGCTCGGAATTGACTAAACTTGCAAGAAAGTTCAATTGTTTTTATTTACAAGGTAAGCTAATAGTTTTTTTTTAATTAATTAAGTAATTTAAACATTATTTTACATTTAATTATCCGTTTTAAGGACTGAATCAAGGAATATGTAAACCATTCATTGTAGCTGGGCACCAAGTAGGGCTGATAAGGCCTGATGTTCTTAAATATTTGCACAGATTTCCTCAGGTATGTTTTTGTTGTGATTTCCTTGTTTTACTTTGGTACATACCAATAATAACCTTAAATTTTGCATTTACTTCAGGTATTCAGGGTTATGGGTACATTTGTGGAATTAAACCCTGCTTTTAGGGACTATCGAGAAAGAACAGAAAGAGTTGCTGAAGTGTTACAAAGCTTACGCAAAGAAAATCAAATATGTGCTCTGATGGGTTGGCGTGATGAGGTAATATAACTGCTTTAGTTCAAAAAAACATTACAAGTGTTACTTTAGTTAACACACATCTGGATCATGAATAAACTGAGCTTATGTGTCAGTTGCATAAAATAGTAGGAGTAAACCTGTATTACCTACTAGAGTAATATCTGTGTGCCTTGCTTATGGAAAAAATATTGATAGTGATTTATTATGAGGGAATATTTGGATACAATTTAAAATTTCTTAATTTTATTAAGTGTGATATTTCTTGTCCCAGCTTATTTGAAATTTCTTTATGTGTGATTCACTTAATAGAAAAAAAGGTTTGTCAAGGTTAGTTAACTGGTTTATTAATGCTACGTCTCACTGCGTTTACCTATGAAGCAGAAGTACACATACATTTCCGCATCATTTATTTTTGACAGTGGATAAGAAAAATATATTCTATATTTCTATACCAAAAGGTATTTTTTTGTTTTGAATAACCTTGATATACTGCACTGACTTTAATAATTTATTTAATTTAGAAGGTGATTTAGGGACCATCCAGTAGGTGGGCAGCAGCGCCTCCTGTACAGACAACATAGTTGTCAGCAACCGAAAGCCTGAGTGATGACTATGGGCAATAACCACCTACCTACCCAGGGGGAGGATTATGCCTAGCAGTGGACTGTAACAGGCAGGGGAATAAATAAATGCATTCCAACTAGTGGCATTTTTTAATATTTGCTTGTGTGTTTGCAGTGTTTTGAAGTGAGCACCCCATTTTGCCATGAAAGTTTGCTTGAAATGGACAGAAGCGCAGTTTGTCTTTTTGGGATACGAAATTATGGTGTCAGCATAAACGGATATTTGTTTCACCCATCTAAAGGTCTTTGTATTTGGTTACAACAGAGGAGCTTCACAAAACAGACATGGCCGGGTAAATATAAACAAATATCTGTAGACAAAGTCCATTTGACTGATTACTATGGTTATTTCTTACAAGCTGTTGGTATGGGAGCTAGATGACCTATTATATATAATATAGGGGACCAACAACTTTTTGTTTCTAGAAATGGCTGTTACTGTCAGAAATTAAAATACTTTGAGTGTTAATAGGTGTGTAAGCTATAAACTGTACTGTTTGTAACAGTGCAACACCCTCAAATACAGCTATTATTGCGCTGGCACTGAAGTTTGTATTGATTACTATATACTACAGAATGTCTTTTACAGATATCACATTAAAAACCCCTAAAATTGTTAGTGTTTCTCTATTATTTTCTGCATGTATTATGCATATAAACTTTCTTCTTTAAGACAGAAGTCTATTAAAAAAAACACATCAACATCCATTGGGTAGTTTTAAAGATCTAAGCATACATAGGGGCAGACAGATGGCAATTGACTTTATTTTATACTATGTAGTGATAATGGATAAACATTTTGAATGGATTATGTGTTGTGGTAATGTTATAAGTTCTGAAATAAGATAGCAGATAAGAACTGTCTGAGTTAATCACTGGTTTTTAAATATTTTATTGACATTTTGTACTCTATAACTCTTTTATTAGTGGGTAAGGTTAATACATAAATACAAATATTATGGCATCTACTGAAATGCATTACAAATAATTACTATTTAAACTTTTTAATCAGTAACTATTTCTTTTCTGTTACTTGGTAGGATTTTATAAAGAGTAGATGTAAAAAGTCATTTTTGGTTACAATAAATGCAACACTAATTAAATTTCATCAAGATCTGAAGAAAGTCCTTTAAGATAATGTACGAGTTTTCACTACATATGTTAATGCATTTAAAATATATTTCTTTGTATTTGATAAAAGCAAGAATCAATAAAAAATTATGACTAACTACTAGAAACCGTGGCCGATAACTCTTATCAGCTATTTTGTGTTACACTCTAATTACTAAGTAGTCTGTAAAAATATGTTTTTGAAGACCTTGGGTATATATTTTTTCTTGTTACTTTTATTGTAACATATTACCAATAATGCTATTTAAAAATTTGTGAGACTCGCCTATTATTTTGAACACTTACCATACAATTTATGGAAACATTGCCTTAATTTTATGTAAGATTAGAGACAATTCTGCAGTGAATACATCCTTAACTAGCTAACTAGTTAAACAATCTGTTGCCTGCAACTTTGTCTGTGTGGGTTTAGTTTAAACAAATTTTACGAAAAACATTGCTTCCATTTTTGCGTAGTCAGATTATAAGTATCCTATATGTTGCTCGGTAGTACAATCTGTAACTACACCAAAATAAATCTGTTTGGTAGTTTTTGTGTGATTGAAGGACAAATTAACAGACAGAAAGACAGACAGGCAAAAAAAATAAATCACTAAAAATGCTAAAAATGTGTTCTGCTGCCCATTTTTAGTCGCCTATATCTAAATTTTCTTAAATATCCTTAATTTATAGAATTCACTTTTTTACACTTTTTTTTAAATTATATGTATTGATTCTCAAAAAAAGGAAAAAAAGAAAAAAAATCAACTGAATTTTCTCACAATAACGCATCGCATTATTAGTTATACACATATCTAGTCCTTTGTTTGTTGTTGCCCGAATTTGTTTACACATAGCAATCATCACATATTTTAATCTTATTTTCCAATGTGTAAATTATATATTCATACCATTTAAAGGAAGATAGGAACCAAATTTGTAGTGGCAGGAAAAGTGGAGGTGATTGAACAGCATTTTACAACCAGCATCTTGATTTAGAAATATCAGCACGCCCGTATATCTTCGAAAGTGTAGGTACTCATACTAGTATGCACTCACGATTAGCCGGCAATATTACGTCTCAAGATGTGATGGGTGGCAAATCCGTTGTCAATTGGGCACAAATCCAATCCAGGAAATGTTATGTTTTTCAGAAAAACTGGGAAGACTCATAGAACAATTTTCCTAACCTGGGAAACAAACCCGGGACCTCTCGCTTTTGAAATTTATCCTTATTTAATATTTTATGCAGGAAAATGGGACTGCTTTGTTAGTGGAGGGTTAGCTGTTGGCTATGGAATACTGGAGACAGCTATTAAAGAGATTGCAGAAGAAGCATCTGTTGTTGGGGACTTGGCTAAAAAGCTGGTGCCTGCTGGATGCGTAAGGTTGGTAAATATGTGAAGTTCTTATAGATTGGCATATGTAATATACGGACAATCTTAAATTGTGTAAGCATGGTGTTTGTCACTTAGCAGAAAAACTTATGTTACCACTAGTGAAGTGAAGAAACGGAAGTGTATTCTTTATTGTGATGCCACTACTGGTTTTGGATCACTAGCATTAGTGAAGTAATAAATAAATTTTAGTTGTAAGTAGCTGAATCAACAAACTTACGTCAGATTCCAATAAGCAATCTCAACCCATTTTTGGCGATCTTCGATTGAAATTTTGATCCGATTGTTATAATAACTGTTTCAATATTCAATCATTAGGTTGCAATTATATGGATGATCTATCCAAATATTTCTTTCTATCTTAAAGTCTTCTGTCGATTAAAGATTCGATATTGGCATTGGCCTTTAGTTAATACTAAGTTTGACACTGATAAAGTTGGTGCTCGACATTGTCATTCCTCATTCCAGGTGAGGTGCTCATAATGGTAAATACGCTTATCGGGTAGTCGGGAGTCGGGAACATACCTAGACATTTTCTTTATACAAGTTATATAATTTTCTAGCTGAGTCCCTTGCGGAGTAGGCAGAGAGTACCAAGTGCCAAGTGTAATGATTAGTACATACTTGCCTAGCTTACTCCACATTCATTACTATTTTTATTAATCTAATTTCATACAAGTAAAATACTATTTTAAATAAAAATAAACTCAGTTCTACAAATCGATTGTAATTGTCGAATTGTACTTATTATTATTCAAATAATTATGTTCTAAATTTACTATCTTGTTTTGTGCCAAAATGCTTATCTATATTGAAATTTAAGTAGGTTGTATTTTATGACTGTATAATGTGTATGCTGATTATATTGCATGTTTCATGTTTCACAAACCATAATCGATTTTAGTTATCAATTTATTTTTAACAAAAAAAAACTTAGCTGAGTTGCAGCCTGGTATCTAATATCTCTTATAAGCTGTAAACTCAGTAAAGGTCTTGTGGTATTTAAAAAAAAGTAGTAGTGGTATTTTGAATTTTTTTTATAATATTGGAAGGCAAACAGGCAGACGGAATTCCTGATGATAAGAAACTCACGCCGTCTGTAGACACCAAAGGTGGTAATGTTGGGTTGCCAACTTGAGGCCAGGATGTCAGGTCTCGTGCAAACTAAGTTTACCAGTTTCTTTACCCTCCAAATCGAAACACGTCAACGGCAAGCACTGATGTTATGGCGGCAGGAGTAGGTAATGCGGTGGTGCCGTATCACTCAGACGAGCCGCTGCAAAGCACTACCACCTAGTTAATGTGACGTTGTCAGTGAAAGTAAGCCTATGCTCGCCTTTTACAAGCTGAATGGCAGGAAGGTCGATGGTATATTCTGCAAAGGAGGTCGGACCAACACGGGGAAAATTATATACCTATAGACAGCACACATATTGACATCTATAGATACCACAGGTGGTATTGGTGCGTTGCCAACCTGAGGCCGGGATGTTAGGCCGTGGTACTATTCTAACCGGGAGAACCGTTGCGAAGCTGTACCACCGCATTTTCCTTCAAACCAAGTTTTTTATTTATTATTCACATTTTAAGGAAATTTTCCTGATGGTGGTATGTAATCAATAGATCAAGTCAAAAGTAAGAGGTGGTTCTATCCCTGAGACTGACATGTTAACCCTTATGTTTAACTGGTAACTGATAGGGTTTAGATTTTCTTTCAAACCAAATTTCACCATCCATTCATAAGGGAGATACAAAAGAAGAGGATTTCAATCTTTTTAATATTGGAAGACAAACAAGCAGTAAGATTTCGTGGTATTAAGAAATTCACGCCGCCTATCAACATCAAAGGTGGTAATTTTGCATTGCCAACGTTAGGCCGGGATAGTCTTATACAAAAGTAACTTTACTCATTACCATATCCTCCAAACTGGAACACATCAAATAAGCACTGACACATTACTAATTCCTGCAATAGCGGCACCAATTTGGTGGTACCAATACAAGCAAGCCGCTGTGAAACTCTACCGCCTATTCACATGTTTCGGTGTTAATTTAAGTAATCCTATGCTCGCCCTTTACGAGCAGCCTGGCAGGAAGGCAGATTGTCTATTCTGCAAAGAAGTCCGGACCAACATTGTTAATCTGATAGTATTTACAAGACATAATATTGATTTATCTTTTGCAATGCACCATACCCCAGCTGCTGAGCAGTGAGATATGAAGAAGTACCTAGCATTTTAATGATTAGTCGGGATGCTTAATTTCAGTAATCACTTAGAATACCTACTTGTTTTATTCTATCCCAATACTTCACATTACTCTTTAAACACATTTTATTCTGTCATCACATACAAACCTGTAGCAAGCTGAACAATCTGGAAATGGGCAATACTAATAGGTACAAAACAAATCATCCAATGTGGTTCTGAACAGAGATGTGCGAGCACAGTCATGCCTTAAAGTGTAAGTATACGAAAAAAAAATCTACATCAAAATATGTCGAATCAAAATATTTAATTAACTTTTAGTTTCATTTTAATTAACAATTTATCTTTTTACGAATATATCATAATTAAAAATATTTTATTCCATTGCTACATAAATTCCTAAACAAAAAATAAAACTTAAAATAAAAACATATTACACTTTTTTAGTGACTATTCAACATAAACCGAATGAAAAAGCAATAGCTTTAAACGTATGCGACCGACTGCGACACACGACAGACTTGTACATACGTATTGTGGATTTATCGAAAATAATATTTGCAAAAGCATTCATTACCAATTTCAGAGTAGCACACTTATATGATTTGTTTTGTACATAGTAATGTTTTTGGAATTTAATGACAGGATTAAGGTGCGATTCAACAAATTGCAAATAAGAGATAATTAGGCCAATTATCTAAAGTATACTTTTGATGCTTATCGTAAGTTCATTTATAACCAAACCACAAATACTAATTAACTGTTATCATTTTTTTAATTTTTCAGTTTCTATTTCGAGAGTGAAAGAGGGCTATTTCCAAATACAGAGTATGTGTATGATTTAGAGATTCCTTTGGATTTTGTACCACAAAACGCAGATGGCGAAGTTGAGACATTTGAGTTATTAACAGCGGAAGAATGTGTGCAGAGAGCATTGTCACCGCAGTTCAAGACTACAAGTGCTCCTGTGTTGATGGACTTCTTGATTCGGAGGGGATATATAAATCCTGAGAATGGTACGTAAGGCTTTTAATACTTCTTAGATGTTTGTTATTTCACAGTACCGAATTGCAACCTGAATGTGACGTATCTTCAAAAACACCTTTTTGATGATCATTTACTGATGTGTTGTGTAGGCAGAGTATAGGGGGGTATGCCCATAGTCAACAGGCGGGTTAGTGACCGCAGACTATGTTGTCTGTACAGGAGGCGCTGTTGTCAACATCCCGGACGGGCCCTTAATCGCTTTTACGATTCCCACGGGTAGACAAGGGGTGGTGCGATTCTACACTGCCACCATCATATGATATCTTTCATAGAAACTAGAAATGTATTAAAAACCAAAGTCTCCTATTATTTCAGAGCCAAATTATAGGCACCTGGTGGAGTTACTGCATGTGCCATTGCAGTCCATCTACAATTGGGTTAAACCTCAGAGTGAAGTAGTTTCCAATGGTGATTCGTTAGAAAATTAAAGAATGGTTATTGGTAGTAGTGAAAATTAAGGTAGATTTATAGATTGTATTGGTCGAAATGTATTACAAAATAAATTTATGATATTTAAGTTACCTTGTCTAAGACACTATGTTATTTTATTTACTCGTAATATTTCATGTCTGCCTAAATAAAATATATATTAATATTTAAGATTTAAATATATTTTGAAAGTGTGTTTATATTTTCAAGTCCATTACTTTCCTTATTGTAAATTTGAAAAGAAAAAAGTTCGTTTTATACAATTGTTTAATGGTTAGGCCTAATTTATGATATTCCTTATATTTTAGCCAATACCAAGATTTTTATTATCATTAGTTCTGAAATTTAAATTATCCATGTGACTAAAATCCAATGATATTGGGAAAGTTAGTAGATAGGAGTTTTAATTTCTGTGATACTTTACTACCAGTTTTATACGATATAGTATTTGTATGTTATTGGTTCACGAGGGTAGTGTTGGTTTGTTTTAACAATCATCATACATATTGAAAAATAAAAGTGAAAATTGTCGTCTGGTTTGTCATAGATACAACGATCTAGTCATGTACGATTCAATATTCAAGTTTATATTTTGTAAGATGCCTACGATTGAAATCGATAAGTGATTTTTACTCCATTATGTTTCAATAGTATTACGAATGACTCCCAGCCTATTTTAATATGTAATGTTTCAACTAAATATCAGGTGCAGTGGTATCGTTATCATCAAAACAACGAAAGATTCAGTCAACACAAGATGCCTATTTAATTGCCAGCAATAATTAGATATGTTAGAATATATCTAAGGGACAGGAGATAATGTGATTAGTATATGTCCCAAAAAGTGTGCAGATTATATGCACACATATAAATACTCTTTGTCGAGTTGATAAAATTATTACAACGTCTCGAAATTGTGACTGTCGCTTATTTACCGTAATCTGTAAGACGGTAATCGCTTGTCGCCAGATTGTGGTATGTTCTAGATGTCGTAAATAGAAAAGCTTTTGTCTCGCGGGCGAGCAACACGGCTATGTTGCCAATATGTGCTTAGAGTGTGGTATTGGAACGTAGTAGGATATATTATCGGCAATTTAATGTAGAAACAAAATATTATTGCAGTTTATTCGTTGTAAAATGATATAATGTACGTGGTATGGAAAAAATGTGAGCAGTAGGTGGCCTCACGCACTAGACGGCCACAATCACGACCAGACTATATTATAGAACAGACTGTACAAAACTTTGCCGCAACGACATTTTTTTAGTAATTTCGGTCGTTGCGGCCCCTGGTCGTGGTCACGTTCGTCTAGTGCATGAGGAGGCGATATATTCAACTGAACTTATAATTCAATACTGTTTATCATCGTTTTATTTTTACTTTCAACTATTCGACTTTGTAAATGAAATTTACACCATTTCTAAATACTCAAAATATTTAGTCAAAGGAGAATTTTGTGTGTGTGTGTGTTTAGGTCTTAGTCGCTCGCATACGTTCAAAGCTATTACTCTTTCATTCGTTTCGTGAATCGTGTTGAGTACAGTCTCTGAAAAGTTTTATGTATTTTTATTTTAAATGTTTTAATATTTGTAGCAATGAATTTTGATAAATTCGTAAATGAGATGAATTGAAAAGAAACAAAAAAACTAAATGTTATATCTTAATTTTCAATATATTTAAATGTAGAATGAAATATTTTTCAGACACCTACTCTTTACCGCATGACAGTGCGCACAACCTGTGTTCGGAGCCGTACTTATATGATTTGTACTGTAGTGTGTGACGCCCAGGAGAACGGTATTTACACTAGCGTTGCAAATCCGGCCCCGCCCTGTTGTCATTAAATACAGTTCGCTAGGTTTAAGCTGAACTTTGCGTTTGTGTGACTGTACATAGATAGTGTAGATACTATAAATTGGCTTATACTGGTTTGTGGCAATCGGCTTGAGACACGGTGTATGTACACTCACACAAATGCAAAGCTCAGCTTAAACCTCGCGGACTATTCTGCCGTCGCATTGAGAAAGGGCACAACTAACATTTAGCAAATGTTGAGAAAATCGTAATTAAAAAATGGTGTAAATTTAATGGTGTAAACTTAAAAAATGGTGTAGTTATGCCCTTTAAAATTATGCTATCTCTTTTAATTTTGTAGCTAAAAATCCGCAAAAAATCAGGCAGAAAAGCCTTTTTTTCTTGATTCCGAATATATATATATAACTCAATTTCACAAAAATGTCAGTTGTGCCCTTTTTCGGTAACACGGCAGAATTAATCATCTATATGATTGCAATCTAAAGAGTCATTATGGAAATAATTTATATAACAATCAGATCGATACTTCAATTGAAGATCGGCAAAAAATGAATTGAGATCGCATAATGGGATCCGCCGTTAGTAGCCGTAGCATAATGTTGACCGTGTGGTGGCGACAGAGTAGAATCGCATCAGTCTATGTATTCCCGAGGATATCGTAAAAGGTGATTAGGACACGACCAGGAGGTGAGCAGCAGCGAATCCTGTACAACAGCGTCCGTAAAAAACACGCAATAGATAAAAGAGGTCGGAACGGTAATGTGGACGCGACATGCAGGCCAATAAAAGTATGATCATACTTCAACTAAATCACACTTCTATTATTTTAATCGCTTTCGCTTAGTATCGTTCGTTAGCATAAACATATAAAATTGTTAACATAATTAATAGTACGTTCACGCCAATTATCCACTAATGGCTAGGCAGAGGTGCTCTAGTATCTCCACGACTCGTAAGTCCAGTAGATATACTAGAACACCCACGATTAGCCAAGGTGCTAAGGGCTCATGATGTGATAAGTGGCAAGCCTATCGCCACTTCGGGCACATTACAATCCCGGGCAATGTCATGCTTACTCAGAATCGGAAAAACATTTTTAAGAAACGCTGCCCGACCTGGGAATTGAACCCTACTGAACTAAGCGGCTAGCGGTCTTAACAGGCGACAGCCATACCGTTACACCACACAGGCGATCGAACATAATTACTTGTGCAAAAAAAAGTAACGTATGAGTATTATATTTTAAGTAAAAGGTAGATTAAAACGAGGAAAAAGAATAAAGTGGAAGACAAAACGGCAACACTTGTGTTACTGAAAAACGGTTACAATTTCCTTTTCACACTCTTTTATATATTCCGTGGTAAAAAAAAACATACACTGCACTGTGGTCACCTACCCGTCTGCCCAGCGGGGTAAGGGGACTGTAACAGGCTTATGATGATGATGTTTGTAGCATGCTTGTTGCCATATTTTTATTCTAGAACATTTTTATAGTATTGTAAGGCAAACAAACAGACTGATTCCCCGATGGCAAGTAATACGCACCGTCTATAGATACCAAAAAATTTATTGGTGCGATTCTAACCTAAGGCTTGGATATTAAGGGCTAAAGATCATGCAAAAGTAGGGTTACCGGCTACCTTACCCTCTAAACCAGAACACGTGGCAAGCACTGGTGCAATTGTAGCAGGGTTAAGTAAAGCGGAGATACTAATCCGAGCGAGTTACTGTTAAAATTTGCCTTCTAGTTAATAATACTGTTTTAGTGACTGAAATAGCTCGCCTCTTATGGGCTGTTGGTCTGTTCAAGAGTCACCAATTTGAGGTGAAAGAGTGCCTTTCTCGCCACGCCTGGCAATCGCAGGGGCTTTTGGAACCATTTTTTCGTATAAGATAGCGAGTAACCACGGCTCTTCTGATGCTAAGATACAACCGTCTCATCAACTTCATAGATGTTGCAGTTGTTAGGCAATTTCCGGTTTGTTGGGCAATTTCCGGTGTGTTAGGAAATGTCCGGTGTGATACGCAATTTCCGGTTTGTTAGGCCATATGCCAAGAAATAGACATCAATGTTCATCACACGGATGTCCGTTACTGTCGAAATTCAACTCCGGTAGTAACAATCCTGGCGAACCGTTGCGCCTCTTACCATATAGTAAAAAGTCAAGACGTGACTTGCTGGCAGGTAGACAGAGTCTATTCTAAAAAGGAACCTGGATCAACACGATGTTACCTATTAAAGTTCCTTTGAAAAACAGAACCTAGCCTGTTGGGCCGCGTTATTAGGTTTCCCAGCAAGCTTTTACGTTATGAAGGCAGAAATACACCATACGATAAAAATAAATCCGAAAATGAATGTCAATAAATATCGTCACGCCCATAATATACCCTCGAACTGGTAGGCAGAGGTACATACTAGAATGTGTTCTCAAATAAAACTCTAATATTTGGCGTGCGGAGTCTATAATACAGCAGTGGAAACTGGAATCTTGGCTTGTCAGTTTTGTTAATTTAACTGAAGTATTTGTCTTTTATGTAGTTTTTATGGCTGAAAGCTTAATATAATGGCCCTGAACTTATTTGATGGAAAGCAGAGATAGGGTCTAAGATGAAGGTACATACAGATAATAAAAGCCTATTCACTCTTGCTTTAAATAATTCCAGGTTGTACTGTTCGGGAAATATCGACTTAGGAGAGAATTCCAGTCCTTTACAGTACGAATAACAAACGAACTAGCAAATCTCTTTGTTCATGTGTGTGGGCTACCAACCAAGTAAGACTGATAGGCTGCAGTACGTCTTGAGTCTCGATAAGATATGGGAAATGCAATAAAGTTGGTTTGTGGATCACTGTTTGTCTTTTGCTATTACGAAGCATATATTTAGGAGCATTGCCATGTGTAAATTATACATACACAAACACATATTCACACCGAGTCAATTATTGTTGCAATAATTATCACCCCTAGTAAATGTTTTATAAGGAATTAGCTTCATACTAACTATTAAATACAAATAATAATAAGCCCCTGAAATATATTTTTTTTGAAAATTAAGGCAGCCAAATATGCATTAAATAATAATAAATTTATTCCACAACCATTTCATTGGTAATACTAATTTAAATAAATTATTTGTTAGTTTATTAGATCTGTAAGCTACAGTTATGCAAATTATATTTAATTAACACTCCATTCAATACATACAGTAATACCTACTTACAACTAGGGCCTTCATTATTTTTTGTTTTAAAACATGCAATTTACCTTAATCCCTCCTTAAAACTAGCTTCAATTTCAATATGCCTTCACAATTAATCATGCTTTTAAGATGATGATTAAGTGTGAATAATTGATATTTAAGATATTTGATAGACATACTGTGGAACATTTTGTACCTTAATGATTTTTTTAAAAGAACATCAAAATGGAGTGTTAAAGGTAAGAATAAATAACCAAGCGATACTATTTTAGAAAAACTGTTTATTCATAATAATAAAAAGAACACACTTTATCATCATAACACTAAACAATTGTCACTGACATTGGAAATGAATTAAGTCAACAGATTAATTACCCTTTTCTTCCGCCTTGCGCCGGCGTTTGGACACTGACTCACCAGTATCTTGAACTTCGTCTGTTTCAACATTTTTCTTTTGTCCTCTTTTGCCTTTTGCTGGTTTGGCCTCTGAGGCATTGTCTTCATTTTCATCTTTGGCATCCCCTAAAAAAATATATATTGTCATATCAACGATGTTTAAATACCTCCTAACAAAACCTAAATTTTACAAGAGGCGAGAAAAACATTTTATATATATAACTAGTAATATTATATAACTAGCTGACCTTGCGAACTTCGTACAGCCTATCTCCTTCACTTAATTGTTTTGCCTTCCTGGAGTGGAGAGGCCACTAACACTTAAACTTTATGGTATGGTATTAAAGTTCAAATTGACAAATCTTTTGTATGGAAATAAAGAAAAGTGTTGCTTTTAGACATTTTCAGACAATTTTTGAAATTTTTCTTTTCGTAAGCACTATCCTTGTATTTCAAGGAATATTATAATATAAGTATTAGCAAAATTGAAACAGGATTCTCGAGTTTTGCGCTTAGCAACACATTCAATAAAGTTTATGATTAATGACTGTGACTTATGATTTGTAATCCCAATTGTCACATAATCACTTAAGTGTTTGTTAGTCGATGTAGAATTGAACTCTATAAGTCAAATAATATAGAAAACTCATGATGGACCTGAATGTCAGTTAGGAGGTATTTGAACATCATTGTCAGTATATAGACTTTATTCATTTAAAACTCAACAGTGAAAATAGTAGCATAGCTTTATTGATAATATTGGAAGGCAAACCAGCAGACAGATTTCCTGACAGTAAGAAATTCACGCCTAGTTATATAAAGTTGCCAACTTGAGGCTGGGATGCATAAGTAATCATAATATGCATGCATAAGTAAGTTTACTGGCATGCATAAGTAAGTTTACTGGCTACCTTATCCTTCAAACCGGAACATGTCAATAGCAAACACTGATGTTATGACGACAGGAATAGGTAAGGCGGTGATACCATTCTAACCGGGCAAGCCCTTACGAAGCTCTACCACCTAGTAGTACAATCTGCCTGGCAATTAGGCAGATGGTCTATTCTGCTAAGGAGCCCGGATAAAACAAGGGGAGAAAGCTACCTTGTGACATGATATTAGGCGAAATGTGTAAGTCCTCCTGGTATCCTTTTCTCGACACAAAAGTGTCAACTGACATGGTAGCACGAAGGTGGCTGTTAGCCCACCTTCACACTCATTTTTATTTTTAACAAACTCTTTTCGTCGTCATTTGACTTCACTGTAAAAAACTGTCTGTCACCTAATCGTTTCTGTGGCTGATCAAAGTCAATGTCAGATTTTAATACACAAGGTTTGATTCCTGGATTAACATTTTTTTACAGGATGTTCTCCTAATTTTTCTGTGAAATTAGGAGAACATCCTATCAAACGATTGGCCCTATTTAATAATAAATATGAAAGTAATATTACAGATATGAATAAAAAGATACCTTTTGCTTTATCTTTCTTTTTAGTTACTGGTTCTTCTTTTATTTCTTCATCCTTTTCCTCTGTTTCCTTAGTCTGTGCCTTTTTACCAACATTTTTGCGACCCTTGGTTTCTTTTTTCTTTGGAATAGCTTCTACTTCTTCCTCATCTTCTGGAGTCTTTTCATTCTCATCATCTTCTACAACTGCTTTGGGTTGTGCTTTTTTCCTGCTTTTACCTGTTGGCTCCGGTTTTTCTTCTTCTTCTAATTCATCTTCTTGTTTAACCTCAACTTTAGCTTTACGGCCTCTCCCTTTTCCTTTAGGTTTTTCTTCAACAGGCTCTGCTTCTAGCTCTGGTTTTGCACCTTTTTTACCTTTATTTTTAACTTCTTTTTCCTCTTTTTTTACTTGTTTCTTACGGCCTCTACCAGTGGAGTTTGCAACTGCTATTTCTGATGAGCCATTGGCTTCTGCAGATTCATCGTCTTGGTCATTTTCTTCAGCACCAACAGCTTCTATTTCATCACCATTGGAATTTGTTTCTTCAGTCGCCTTTTTCTTCCCCCTCTTTGGTGCTGGTCCTATTTCCTCAGCAACTCCATTTGTTTGTTCACTTTCATTTGCAGACCTTTTACCACGTTTCGATTTTTTATCTACGATGGGAGCATCCTCTTCTAGTTCTATGGACTCCTGTTCAGGTTCTTGAACATTTTTTCCTTTGCCCCTTCCCTTTTTGGGTGCTTCAGTTTCCAAAACTTTAACATCTGCATTTTTCTGTAAATTAAATTTTTGTAACGAGTTTATTATCTCTCTGAAAAATAACTAGTCCAAGAATTCCTATATTCTATGCTAACAGGTGCCCCCTTCTTGAACCTTCTATAAAACTTGTGGCGATCATATATACTACAAATTTACAGATGGTCTGTAAGATGATTAATAATCATCTATGACATACTAGTTTACTATGTTTTCGTTATACAATTTTTTGTCTGAAAGACTGATAATAAAGTATACTGATAAGCAATAAGTTGTATGTATTTCTTACTTGTCCCAAAAGTAACAAGTCCATTTCCCAACCTTCAAAAATTATCTTATAAAAATAGTTTGCATTTTATTAGGAATTAATTTTTAAGACAAGTTGTTACAGCACCCTTCAGATGTCACATATAAAATAAGCAAGTGTTCAGTACATTTAGTTTAACTGAAATCGAGAGTAGATTGTAATAATAGTAGATTGTAGTAAAAAATAGTTGTGTCCCGTCACACTAATTTTTGTAATTAATTTCACACTAATTTATTGAACTGATCATTAAACCTTTAATGAAACCTTACTTTACTTTTAACAAACCTCATACATTTTTCACCAATTAACATGTTAATCACAAAGTATTTATAAAGAGTCAAAATGTCCTGACCCATCACCATGTAATTTTTCCTGCCAGGTAGTGAGATCATGCATAAGTTGAATGATAAAACAGACAAATACTTAATACATACACCACCGGGACACAATATGTGGGTGGTTATTCCACCCTTTTGTAGTTGATATTCCACCCACCCACATGAAATGATTTGGTTCATTTTTTATAATGCAAACGGCCAATTTGTTGCCTGCGAGTGTATTCCCAGAACAATGAAATCTAGCTATTTTTAAGGCCAGAGTGAATAGGCTGAATCTAGGTAGCCATAATCCATCTTCGACCAAATCATCGCTTAACATCAGATGAGAAGGTGGTCCTATTCATTGTGAAAAAATTAAATTTTTCCTGTCTGGTATTGAGATGTATAAGTTGAATGAGAAATACAGACAAACAATATATATATGTGAAATAGAATTTATAGTTTACAAAGTTCTATAGCAGCTTGCCATATCCTTTGCAATCATTTACCACTGAAACATTACACCAAATCCATATGTTTCATTTTTTTTGTTTTCTTGTTTTAGATCAATCTTGATGTTTCTAGCTATAAATCATTCTACTATCAAAAACATATGAAAAGATTAAGAGAAAAGGAAAGAAATACCTAAATATAAAAAAATACTGAATTTATTAACTTCAAACTGCTTGGTCTCAATAAAACATTGTTGTTGGTCAATAAAACATTGTTGTTGGTCAATAAAACATTGTATTTATATTTTTCTGCCCAGCTAAATTAAAAAAAAGTATGTACCCACCTAATTCTATGATAATAATAAAGTTAAAACTTTAAGCTAAAAAATGCCTTCACAATGCAATACTTATAAGTTGTAAACATGTTACATAGCAATACTTCACCATATGGGTTATTTGCACACATACAATATTCACAGATCAAGATTTAAATATTATCACTGTAAAACTATGAGAACAATATTTAAATTTATCTTTTTATGACTACTGCTAGATAGTAATTTAAATTTGGTATAGTTAACGTGAACATGTGCATGCAATACAGCTTTAAGTTTATAAGGACAACGTTTTTGTTTAAATGCAAATGAAGTTATTTTAACCAGATAAAACTAAAACAAGATTACGGCGTAAATACAAGTTTCATCTTATTAATAGCTTTTAACAAGGTTTGTCGGGCCGTACAAGTAGCAAACCAACAATTCATAGCATCTGCACTGCACTGAGTGTGATTTTACGCCATGAATGTAATGAATTAACTGATAGGACATTAACGAACAACGCGGTGGACATTACAACCAATTAATGCACATACTTTTTTAGAAATAGGGACTGGACCTCGAATAACAAAGAAGCGCCTAATATTTTTTGCTGATCTTATTGCTAACAGCCAATAAAATTATCACTTATTTTTGCGAAAATAATTAATTACCTTGGCTTTAGCAGTACGTGGCGCCATTATCACAAAGTTTTTAGTACCTATCACAAAAATATACAACTTGAAATAGTGATAAAGCCGGCTTTCACGACTTAGCGCGCCTTCCAAATGAGTGGCGGCCGGTGGCGACAGAACTTCAGTTTCCGGTAATTTGACAACAGAGCAGAGACAACGCCGCTAAGCTGCCGCCAAATTTTGACAGTTTACAGATACCAATAAACTATGAAGCTAATATAAATCTCGAGATTACTCTCTTACCTATGTTCCTGATCTCAAGATCTGATGCTAGGTCGGTGATATGATTGGGATTCATTCATTCTCCGGACAGCAGGCCTCGCGACAGCACGTCG